>CABFWO010000498.1:98811-144681 GCA_902155825.1 Timema genevievae
GGGGGGGTTTTGGGGGTTCAAACCCCCCCGAAATGTTATGAACAAAAAATATATGGCTTTATTTATGGTTCAAACCATATCAAAATTAAGGTACAAGTACAAATTAGAGAGTTGTGTTGCCATAAAAACACTTCGGAGAGCTTCTAGAACTGTTTAATATTTTGAATTTGTCCTAGCCTCCGGCAGTTAGGGGGTATGTCGCCATAAATATGGGGGATGTGCCCACCAAACCCCCCCTGAAATCATTGGCTGGCTACGGCCTTGATACGCGTTCTACCAAAAGCATTTTGCTGTAGGTGAGCACTAATTATGTTATTTGACTGTTCATGTTTTATGACAGATTTTGTTAAAACATTTAAGTTACCAAGGCTCTTCTTTGTCCACACAGTACACTCGTTAGAAAAAAAATAATGCCAGCAAAATAACTTTTTAAATTTAGAACTGCCTTCCAACCACTTGGTTTTTGTTAAAAATAGGCAATTCCATGCGGGATATACTAGCTTAGGTTGGTAACACTGTTTAATGTGTCTTTTGTTTATTTTAGCTTGATCTGTGTTTATGTCTATGAACTTGTATCATTTGAGTCATGTTCATCTTAATTATTATAACATGTATTGTTAAGTTTTTAACCAATTTATTATTTCTATAAACCTGTGTACTCTGACAGTTTTATCATAGTTTTAAACATATAAATGTCTAACATGTTCACACTTTTTGTATTTATGTTCTGTTACGAGAAGTGGCAGAGAAGGATATGACCTACCTTTATTAGAAATAAAAAGTTTTTCATTCTAAGATCCACTACTAAAAGAGTGATTTTATAAATCCTCCACTGGACAGTTTAACACGTCTTCATTCATATTGCAATAGTGGCAATATACAAGTTTCCTTCAAATATAAATACATTTATGTATATTACGATAGAAATCACAAAATCCTAGACAAGAATCTAGAATAACATAAATAATTATAAAACCAAACAGCTCAACTGAAACTCCAAAAATACCTACTACACACCACAAAACTACGAGCACTAATTACTTCATTTCAAAATAAAATAATCCCTCTACCACTCTCAACTGCTGGGGGGTGGAAATCGTGTTGCCAAATACATGTAGGTAAATTTTTTTAAATGCAAAGATATTGGACCCTATTTATTTAAGAAATCTGTATTTTAGTGCTTGTTACAAGTACTAGCGTTTATTTTTTACAAATACATGTGTTAATTTAATATAATCTCACTTTAACTATGTTAAGCTGTAATAATATAAATTGTGAGTAAGATTTATTTTTCAATATTTGGCACCAGTGCCGCCTGGCATGCTGTTCGAGAAGAGTAAACCTTTGATACTAAAACCCTTGGTTCATTGGTCAATGTTTGGGGTTTGGGGAGAGGGGGGATGGTTGTCACGTAGACATTGGATAAGCTCATTAGGATCTCTCTGTCTTGAAGTGAAATCTAGCTTGTCTTTTTCAAATAGCATGCCTTTTGAGTTTGCTGGTAGGTAAGAACACTTGGAAGAAGAATGATTCAAAACACAATACAGTATATAGTAAAATTAACAAATATTGATTTTCTACGTATAAATCTTTTGCAAATAATAATGGGTATGCGGCACAGGACTAACATACCCAGAGAACACGCCACTGCCAGAGTAGGTGGATCAAAACCGACCACAGGTAATTTACTTCCCCGAGAAGAATCCGTGGGGGTTCCACAAATCGAATCCTGTGGTAGGGCCCTGTAGAGGACCCGGGGGCGGTCCTAGAGGGGGACTTGGAGGTGTTCCCCATGGAGCAGAACATGGGGGATCTCCGAATTGGGCTCGGGAGAGGACATCGAGGGCTTCTTTGAGGGTATGGATGGTGGAGACATACTCTTCGGTGTCACCACCCGTGAAAAATTTGTCACCTCCATATTTGAGGTGATATGACTATTGGTGTCTCGGGCAGAGACAAATGGCACATGTTGTGAAAATGTATTTGAAATAATAACTGCGCAATAGCAGTTAGGACAAATTGATATTTGGGCTAACAATTTGGCTGTAAGAGGTCTAAAATACCGTTTGGAAGTTTGGAAATCGATGGAGGAGGCTAGTGTTTAAAGAATAGTCGTGATTAGAGTGAAAAGAGTATATGATGAGGATAGCGGGGGTCGTGTTAAGATGGAGGGTGGAAGGATGGAATGGTTCCAAATAAAAAATGGAATAAAGCAGGGGAGTGCACTCTCACCACTACTATTTAATTGTAATCGTAGTGGAAATGGTCATGAACAAGGTTGCAGTAAAACTCTGGGAGGAAAGAATGAGTGCCATGATGTTTTATGTTGACTTGATAGTATGAGGGAAGAAGGAAGAGGAAGTGCAGGAACAGCTTCAGGAATGGAATGAGGAAGTGAAAGAGTGAGNTGAAATTTAACATGGCAAATTGTGAAGTGATGGTAGTGACAAGGAAGAGGATAAGGCTTAGTAAAGCTCAAGTTGGATAAGTAGAACTGAAAAAAATCACAGAACGTAAAACATCTTGGAAATTTGATTGAGGTGAAGGCTGGAAGTAGTGAGGATCTATTGAGAAGAGAACAGCAAGGGAAGTTGTTCTAGAAGGGTGTAAGAGACCTGCTATGGAAAAGGGGAGTCACCTTGAAGTTTAAGAAAGTTTTGTACAGAGCGTACTTTGTACCTATTGTCACATATGCAGCAGAAACATGTACAGTAAATGTAAGAGAGATTAGGAAAGTGGAGGCCATGGGAATGAAGTTGGTGAGGATCATGTTAGCTGTCACGAGGACGGAAAAAAAAGGGGGAATGAAGGTATCCGGGAAAGAGTTGGGGTTACAAGGAATACGTGAGATAGTAGGGGAAGCAACACTGAAATGATATGGGCATGTAATGAGGGTAGGAAAAGAGAGTATGCCAAAGAAAATGATGGAAATGAAGAATGTAGGAAAAAGAACACAAGGGAGCCCAAGAAATAGATGGGTAGAGTAGATAAATTAAAGTATGCAAGTGAAGGTAGAATAATGGATACAATTAAAGGAGGAAGAATGTGGAAATATAAAGGATGATGGAGGCACTTTTATTAAATTGACCCAGCCACAAACTGGAAACAGGTGATGATGATAATGATGATGATGAAGAAGATGTAATTTATTAGTTTATATTAGAAAAATGCAGAGGAACTGTTACAATTTTTTTATTAATTTATTAATTATAAAAGCATTACAGGTAGTTTTTATAAACTATATTACTTTAATTTATTAAAAAATAACAATATTTGTAATTACCTAGCATAATTTCTATCTATTATTTTTAACGAAATCTTTCAATTTTATTTAACTAGTTGTTGCTAGTGTCACCTATAATCTTTTGTTTTTGATGTTAGCTCACCTGTTTTTCCGCTCATAAGGCGCAATGGCAGCATTTGATATTCGCAAATTATTAACTCGATATAATATTTATGTATCTAAAAATTGTTGTGTGATTTTGTTATTGTGCTGTTAGTTTTTTATCTACAAGCTAAGGCATGGCTGAAGCGAAAGAATGTTCTGGATTGGACGATCCGCGGTATCGAATTACGATGGGTCAACAGATGGCTGCATCATGTACCGGTGCTTTGATTACATCATTTATAGGTAAATTGATAAACGATGTAACCTTCGAAGCTGTGTGGTCTCTGTAGATTGTTTTTTCCCCTCTAGCTTGGCCTTGCTATTACTTAGTTAAACTTATGGTAACACTAATTCCAAGGCGGGATTAGTAGCCTACGCCAAGGGATTCCTATTATTGACAGTGTTTTCAAATTATAGTAAATGATTTATTATAATGAATACACACGGTAAAATTAATAAAGTGGCTTGAGGACGCTAACAAATTATTTTCAGTAAATTTACCTCACAGTTTTTTTAAATAAATCGGACACTAATAATGTCACCCTTTTAATATTGTGATTGGTTGGTTAAATGATTGATTAAAATCTCAAAGATGATTAAACTGTGTCTATCAGATTAGCGGCATCTTCGTTACCACTATTTATTTAAGGTCTACACATGACAACTTTGCATGGAAATTTAACAAGACTCGCTATGTACCTGATCCATCCCAAATCTTAGAATTTAATTTCATTTAGGCTAAATTTAACTTTAATTTTATTTAATTTTAATTTAATTTTCTTGACCTCGGTGGCTTTGGGGTAAAGTGCTCACCTCAGGCCCGATGTTCGTGAACTGTAGGCCTACTAACCCAGCCTATGTCAACAGATTTCTCTTGAGCGATAAAAGTCTGTAGCACAACTTCCTTAGGAGGGGAAGTAAACCCATAGGTCCCATAATGATTGTGATATGTGACAGAACCCTGCTGGAAGTTTGTATAGGCCTAGGTGAAACTACCTTAACTGGCAAAATTGGCAGGTTCTTTCGCTCTCGCTCATAGAAATGATTATATGCTGATATAATCAATTGATTCAGAAAGTGCACATTAAATAACTCAAATAAATAGGTTTAAATAAATAAAAACATTTAAGGGTCATTCCGAAATCTAGGGACAATTTATGTAAACAGTGTTTTTTATATATTTGTGTTAATTATTTTAACACATATACAATTGTTTTAATACAAAGGATATGTAGCACAGAAAATAAAAAATGTACAAGTTATTACAAAAGCAATTATAAATATAAAATATCCTTTTTTATGGTGAAATGTCACCTCCATGTCATGTCACTACCCCCATGTCACTAGAGTGTGAGGCTTCCAAATTTATAACACCTTTTAAGAATCCATTATAAATAAATGAGATGAAGTCTAATATAAAACAGTAATTCCAGGTTGCAAATGTCATAATTGTACTGAATTTATTAACTAAGTAATCTAAATCTCAGGGAGTGTTCCTTGTTACAATGTCAACTCCATGGTCTGAACAGAATTTCCTTAAAAATCCACTAGATTGTGTAGTGAGGACAAAGGAACCATGTGAGAGAAAGCCCTGAGTATCCATCTTGTATTGTGTCTCATTTCATTCCTATAGGTGAGTGTTTTAATTGTCTTAATTATGAGTTATTTACTTGTTATCGAAGAATATTTTTATTGATGTTCACCTCCATGGTGTTATTAAATTGTTCTTATATATATAAAAAAAATTGTTCCCTTTGAAGTGAGATTTAATGATTTAACATTGGATGAAAGCCAAAACCTTGTGGCTTAGTAATTTATAGTTTAGGTTCTGTGTAAATAAAACCTCAAATCTGTCACCTCCATGGTTGTCACTTCCATGTACTTAATCTAGCATGGAGGTGACAATATATTCATGGAGGTGACATAATTTCAAATTTAGTATTTCACTCTTTATCTGTGCTAAAGTAAAGTATCGTTTACTTAGTGAATATAATTAAATTTTTTTTACTTGTTTTGTTTGTTTTGTTTAGTGCATATATTTTGGTAATTATTTAGCTTTGCTGAATTAACAGTGGTAGTTATGTGATTTCAAGGTTTAAAAAGTTTGGTATCTCTCCATCATGGACTTAATGTGTAAGAAATATTTCAAAATTAATTCTATCAAAAACAGCTTATTCACTAAATGTAAACAATTACAAGTTTTGTTTGTGAATATTATTTTCTTCCTGCATCATAACTTTTTAGAGTATGGAAAATTTATATTGTGATGTTTTAATATAGGGGACCCCATGAACAATAGGAATGGACTTAGTATAAAAATCTGAAGTTTAAATCATTACAATTATAATGTAAATTACATTTACTTTATACAAAAAATATTCATATCAATTTGTTTTCAGAAATAAACATGGCAAGAAAAAAAAGTTTGATAAGAATTTAGTAGATGTTAAAAAAAAGAAAAGAGATGCAGAAATGGAGCATAGGAATAAGATAAAAAATGATCCAGTATGTTATGAAGAATTCAAAAGAAAGGAACGAGAGAGATATAATAAAAGAAAGGAAGATGGGAAAATAAAATTAATCTCAGATTTAAGTGAAAGAGGTAAGAGACAGCAAAGGAAAAAATGGGTTGAAAGGACGACAAGACATAGAAAGAGGCAGAAGGCTGATAGGGAAGAACTTAATAACATTTTAGTGTGTGGCACTCCGTCATTAAGTGGCACAGAAGCAAGAGAAGTCACTGTTTCTGTTGCTGGGCCTAGCAATGGCATACTGGGGAGGGCTGGCTCAAGTAGGAAGAATGCAGGCCGTAAAAGGGTTTTAAGGAACAGATCACAGGCTCACCGAAAGATAAAAGAACTTGAAGGAAAGCTCAAAAGGCTTTCGAAAAGTGCAGCTAAATATAAGGCAAAGTACTACAGATTACGTAAACAAAAGGGGAATAATGAAAGTCTACAAACAAGAGTTAGAGAATTCTTAAATGGTGAGAAAGTGTCTACTAAAGTAGTGAAACGTTTGCAGTTCGGAGAAGTACTTACTACAATTACAATGCAAACCAAGATTCAAAAGCTCGTCAGGTTTTTGCTAGAGTTCTAAGTGGCAAAATTATAAAAAAAATACAGGCTCCTTTCTCACACCAAGGAGTTTCTTTCACATAAGCGCCACAAAAAGAATGAAGGGAAGAAAATAAAATCTGTTTTTGTAAAGAGAAAGTATGACACTAAATATTCATTGCACTTGAAAAATGATGTTGAATTTTTTGAGAAGGATGAAGTTAGTAGAATAGAACCAGGAAAGAAGGATGTTATAACAAGAAACAAAATTAAAAAACAGAGAAGAATACTGAACAATAGTTTAAGGGTGCTACACAAACAGTTCAATGAATCACATTCTTACAATATTGCTTACTCTACATTCTGCTTCCTGCGTCCATTTTGGGTCCTTTCACCTAATATCCATAAGCGGGATACTTGTCTCTGTACAAAACATGAAAATTTTGACATGATTTTTGAACGTCTGAAGCACCTCAATATTATTGAGTACAAGAGACCAGAGGATTTGATTAAAGTATTAATTTGCAATGAGAAAGCCAGCAGCAAACCATGTTTGGAAAGGAAATGTGATGACTGTAAGGATAATCAGGTAGTAACAAAGGAGTTTGAAGATAAAGAAACAACATACCAGCAGTGGTCAAGGAACAAAGAGAAGACTTGTGTTAAAGGAAAAGAAATACAATATGTAAATGTTTTGAAGGAAACTGTTTCTACAAATATGAAACAATTGTTCATCCTGCTTGTTGATGCATTGCCTAGTTATATGGGGCACATTTCTAACATCAATCATCAGTATAAAGCAATTGCTGACTTAAAGCAGAACCTCAAATGTACTGATGTTCTTATCCATATTGATTTTTCTGAAAATTAAGTAGTTAAGTTTAACATTTTAGTTTTATCTATTATTGCATTTAAGGTACAGAATACCACTATTTATGTTTATATGGACACCTACATTCCAACTGTCCAATCCTCCATGTACTGTATTGTCACCACCATGGCAACTTGTGTCACCTCCATGTTTGTTAAAAATAAGTTTTTATGTTTATTTACCAAAATAAATGTTCTTGATTTCATTCTATAGTATTTTTGTAATTACCAATCAATTATGATCACAACCATAGTATAATTTGTACATTTTATTTAATTTTAATTTTATCCAGTTGAAAAGTGTAAATTGTCCCTAAATTTCGGAATGACCCTTAATTTCCATAAACTTGGAAGGTTAGGTCAAGTTAGACTTATTAGTGTTGGTGCCTGCTATTCCTTTTTAATTTGGCCATTCAGTATCTATTTTAATACAGAGCGGAACAAGAAAGGGGAAAAAAATTAAAAATAATTAACTCCATTTTAGACTTATATTTATTTTTCAAATTTGTAATTTTAGCTTAACTTAATATTTATTTTTCAATTTTATAATTTTCATCCAAGCCTAGCTTTTTCATTCATTAAAAAAAATTGATCAAAAAATTAAAAGTTTTTTAGCAATCTGGTAAAAAAAGGATCAGATTTTATAATCTCACTTAAGTTAAAATGTAGTGGTAGGCCCCAAATTGTAAAAAAACTTTTGAATGGGTCGAGGAAAGCCTGGACAAAAATTCTAAATCGGTTGCTGTTAAATTGGTATGAACAATAAATTTAAATTTTGTAATATTTCCGAATAAAAACTAAATATTAATTTTTCCAAGAAGTCTTGATTAAGGTAAAATACAAAACCTAAGCCTTACTTAATGCAATATAATTTATATATTTTCAACCAAGAATTTATTTGTATTATCAATATAAGTAAATTCTAAGATCAACTAAAAAAGTTCTTAAATGAAAAAAATTATGGCACGAATTTTAACAACTTACACCAAAAAAATCAAGATATTCAAACTAATCTGAATTAATAAAAGTGAGCCACAGTCTTGTCTATAAGAATACTAAAAACATTTTTTTAACTGATCCATTGTTCCCACTTAACTCTTTAAGATCTAGTGAAGTACTAAACCTCTCACTAAAAGTGCTGTCGGACTCCAAAAATATTAGTCTATCCAATTGTTATTCTATGGCACAAAAGCAAATGGATGCCATTCTTAGTTATAACATTAAGTAGACATGTATTTTTCAAGTAAGTGTTATGGTGTATTTCGTAACAAATTAGATTTTTTAAAGACACTTTTTTTTATCATTAGGTAAAACTTATATAAAGTTACAACAGGCCTAGCAAGCCGGTAGTGGAGAATATATGGCTTGAATAAAAAACTGACCCAGACCACAGGCTGGAAACAGTAATAGATATCTGAAAGTGGCTCGTGGGCAAGTCCCCAACTAGCATTGGCATTTTTCTCTTTGCATTAAATAATTTATGAAGAATTTTAAAGCTCTAATACATCATTCAGATTGTAGCTATTATAAAATGTAAAAAAACTCCAATAAGCTCTGAGCCTAGACATTGACGAGGAACAAAAAATTACATTACTATTCATACTTTCAAAAGAAGGGGGTTTAAACCCCTTCTCCTTTTTACGGCCCTGAAAATGACCAATTTCCCCTTTAGCCTACCGTGGAGAAAAAATACTAGCCTATTATTTTTTACCAAATTAATAGCAAATATGTGATATAACTTATTTTGTTATTGTTAGTTATATAGTCATACATATTATTGTAAACATTAATGCATTGATCCAAACTTGGATCTTCCTTTTAGTTTTTTCTGAAATAAAACACCTCACTATTTCTTTTATATCGATGCTATCCAAAACAAATTTGTACGCGTGACAAACTGCAAGTGATTTAGTCATTTTTGTGTCATACTTGATCTTAAGTAGGTTTTTAGCATATACAATGTACTAAAACTTTTCTCTCTCTTACAAGATAAATTTGTCAACACAAGTAATAGGCGAATTAACGTTTCGACATTTGAAAACAACCATATTCTGAAAATTGAAAAATGACACCTGGACACGGGAATCGAACCTGGGACCGTGTCCAGGTGTCATTTTTCAATTTTCAGAATATGATATCTAGATGGAGTAATTCCCACTAATAAGCATAAATAATAGCTCTGGCTATTAATTCTTAATTTGAAAACAAATTCCCAACTTCAGGTACCATCTCACAAAATATGATTTTTGTCTTAGCCACATTTAAGTTCTATTTTTAAATATGTTGTGTCGATCTATCTGTTCTATCACTACTCACTTCTCCAGTAAACCAAATATTGTATGTTTCTAACTTCTTTTGATTCCTGATTGGTTGAACCTATTATTAAAACCACTTAACACAGTGTTGATTATTTTGTAGTACGTATTTCTCTCTATAATATGCTTTACCAGATGTGCAGCTAAATGCTTGAGCTGAACCACAAAATCTCTTTGGTGGCTTCTGAGCTCTTGGAACAAAAATTGGCTCTATATCACATCCTTTTATCCTTTGTTTTGCAAAGAGTGAACAATCTCGAACACTGCTCATCACTTTTCAAAGTGCAATGCTTTTTGAAACAGTGTTAACTGATTTTACTCAACCCAGAAACTGTTTTATTTCCTGTGCTCAAAATTATGCAATAGGCCATCAGCTTGCGCATGATTATTTTCACTCAAATTGTTGAGAATTTTAAATAGACTTGAGTCTCAATAATCCAACCTAAATGGGACCGACAGGTGGTCGGATTACCAAAATGTCGGGTAATACGGAAACAGGTGAAGGAGGAGGAGGAAGGGCAGAGAAACAAATCCAAGTTACTGGAATGAGAAGTGCAGAATAGGTTTAAATTAGGGTTTGTTAGTAATTATTCGTTTTAGGGCTTGAAGTTTTTCTTCAATTGAAAGAAACACTTTTTTTTCTATTTTCACTTGCCATATTTCTCACGCAGTAAAATTACATTAATGGGAAAATGCAAAACTCAATGACAGTATGAACGAGTACAGTGCAAACCTTCACTAATGAGGGCGAACATAGCTACAACCATGAAGGTATGTGGCTCACTAAGGCAGGAGAACAGAGCTACAATCACACAGGTATGTGACTCACTAAGGTGGGCAAACAGAGCTACAACCACAGAGGTATGTGACTCACTAAGGCGGGAGAACAGAGCTACAACCACAGAGGTATGTGACTCACTAAGGTGGGCGAACAGAGCTACAACCACAGAGGTATGTGACTCACTAAGGTGGGCGAACAGAGCTACAACCACAGAGGTATGTTACTCACTAAGGCAGGAGAACAGAGCTACAACCACAGAGGTATGTGACTCACTAAGGCAGGAGAACAGAGCTACAACCACGAAGGTATGTGACTCACTAAGGCAGGAGAACAGAGTTACAACCACAGAGGTATATGACTCTCTAAGGCAGGAGAACAGAGCTACAACCACAGAGTTATATGACTCTCTAAGGCAGGAGAACAGAGCTACAACCATGGAGGTGTGTGACTCACTAAGGCAGGCGAACAGAGCTACAACCACAGAGGTATGTGACTCACTAAGGCAGGAGAACAGAGCTACAACCATGGAGGTGTGTGACTCACTAAGGCGGGCGAACAGAGCTACAACCACAGAGGTATGTGACTCACTAAGGCAGGAGAACAGAGCTACAATCACAGAGGTATGTGACTCACTAAGGCAGTAGAACAGAGCTACAACCACAGAGGTATGTGACTCACTAAGGTGGGCGAACAGAGCTACAACCACAGAGGTATGTTACTCACTAAGGCAGGAGAACAGAGCTACAACCACAGAGGTATGTGACTCACTAAGGCAGGAGAACAGAGCTACAACCACAGAGGTATATGACTCTCTAAGGCAGGAGAACAGAGCTACAACCACAGAGGTATATGACTCTCTAAGGCAGGAGAACAGAGCTACAATCACAGAGGTATGTGACTCACTAAGGCGGGAGACCAGAGCTACAACCACGGAGGTGTGGGACTCACTAAGGCAGTCAAACAGAGCTACAACCATGAAGGTATGTGACTCACTAAGGCAGGAGAACAGAGCTACAACCACGAAGGTATGTGACTCACTAAGGCAGGAGAACAGAGCTACAACCACAGAGGTATGTGACTCACTAAGGCAGGAGAACAGAGCTACAACCACAGAGGTATGTGACTCACTAAGGCAGGAGAACAGAGCTACAACCACGAAGGTATGTGACTCACTAAGGCAGGAGAACAGAGCTACAATCACAGAGGTATGTGACTCACTAAGGCAGTAGAACAGAGCTACAACCACAGAGGTATATGACTCACTAAGGTGGGCGAACAGAGCTACAACCACAGAGGTAATGATGATAGTGGGAAAATAATATGCCTGCGCATACCACACAACAATGTAAATTGCACATCATGCAGAAATATCGAATTAAAAAGACTATACTATATAAACTAATATTTTTCACCTACTTCCTGTGGCTTGAGACTTTCTGTAGCTCCAACAAAGTTCATGAGCCCACTGCATTGCATTATTTACAGCATTTGATGCATCACAAGTGTTTTTCAATATCAAGTTAATACAGTGCTCTCCACAGTGCACAAAAGGAGCTAAAGGATGTTTTTCATTTATTAATGTGTGCACGCCCTTCTTGAAACTAATATTTGCTGTACCGTCATAGGTTTGTCCATGACATAAGCTCCATTGGTAATTGAGGGCATGTCTTCACACTACACAATATTGGAGAGATCTATTCTCCAGCTGTACTTTTAGCCTCATCCAAACCTAGAAATCTTTTCTTGTTCTAATCCAGACACCAATCTTGTTTCGTCACAGATAAGAGAAAATATAGTAGGCCGGTTTTTTATTGTATCTCAAATAGTCTTCACTACTGTATTTTATTTACAAGAATTTGTAAAATTTTATTGTGGATTTCTGAATGACTCATTTTACCATGTTCTTTTTGTAGCCATTTCATTAGTTCAGACAAATCTTTAACTCTTAGCTTTAAATGTTGAATTGGGTTTCCCTCATACAATTTTATTAGATTATATTTATTTCATTTATATTTCTAAATGACCTTATATCTTTATTAAGATTAGTATTGAACCAAATTAAGTTCAGCAAAAGTCAGTTGGACTAAATTAATATCACAGAAAGTGATTTGGCAAAATATATTTAAGATAAGGTTTTCTCTATCAAGTCAGTAAATAACATTTGTGATTTAGGTCCTAATTTTTATAGGCCTATACATAATATATATATATATATTTTAAATTCATTGAAGTGTTGTCATATAAATAAAGCTTGCAATTGGTTTACTATGTGCTACATATAATCTTATTAAATAGTTTATTTTACAAGCTGACCAGTGTCAGCAGAACCAGAAAGCAGGTTTGGGGAGTCATTGCTCCCTATCCTCTCTAGAATAAATTCACCACCCAGGATTTATTTGTCTCCTCTATGATATTCAATAAATTAAGTTAAAAACTACCCGCCTTGGTGGCCCCATGGTCTTCTAACACGCTACTCTCGTACTGCTGATGATGGGGAGATCAAAGTTCAAATCTCGGTCGGTGTACTAAGGGGGGTTTTCCCCCCCTAAAAAAAATTAGGTGCTGGGAGGAGCAAGCACAAGCCCTGGGAACTAGATTCCAGTACGACTGAGTGTCTGGAGGAACAGGGGATGCCCTTGTGATCTTAAGGACTGTTTTAAGTCGTATGAACAAAAGTTAGTGGAGTAAATAAAAACTCTGAGGGGCTCCCTGCACCGTATGACCCACCACCTTGGAAACAAGAGAGGTGGATTGTGGTTGATGGGCCTTCAGAGTCAAGATGGAGAAAGGCGGCTGCCCTGCAGCCCTCTGGTACCATCGAGGTGATGGAGTTCCCCGGCAGGAATGGTGATGGAGTTCCCTGGCAGTAATGGAAATAGAATAGTTGAATTAGTTTAGTTTAGTTTAGCTTAGCTTAGTTTAGTAGTTAAAATAGCTAAATTAGGGACGGCGGGAACTAGTTAAGGGGTAGATTAGGAAAGTCAACTGCCAAGGGTGGAAGGAAAGGTGAAAATGGAAGTGTGGTGACTAGAAAGTAGGCGAGGCTCCAACTCCGATAGGGCGCCTCCCCAGGTGGTGGATATGGGGATGCCCACCTCTGCTGGGCGCTTGGTGGACTCGGGAATATGAAATCCCGGGCACTGTGGGGGCGGGGGGGGTGCCAGTGGGGGAGGGTACCGGGGGTGTGATATATCTGGGGTGGACCAAATGGAACTAAGGGTAGTTGAATTTCAATTAAATTAAGAGCCAAAATCTGTGTTGTTATGTTAAAAAGGAAATTCATATGGTAATTGTAAAAGTAAAGTCAAAGTTATGTGGAAAAAGGGCCCAGATTTAAAGAGTGTAAGATACCAGGCCTGTAAACACTGAATAAATAAAAAAAAAAATTAAAAATTCCCAAAATAGTTTTCCAATATCTCTTTTTCTCCATGGAAATGTGGGTACATTTCCTTTAAATTAACCATCCTCATCACACAACTCCTAGGTGTAATTAGTGCATACACATTCCAGAAAAAGTAGTAAGACGCAGTGCTAAAGAAATGTCATTAATGCCAATCCATTTAACTGTTGGGTTCATTATGATGATTCTAGTGACACCATTTGATGTAGTGAAAATCCGTATGCAAGCACAACAAAAGAAAATATCATCGAATAGGTGTTTCCTGTACTGCAATGGATTGATGGATCACCTGTGTCCTTGTGTGAATGGAGTGAACGGTTCTACCGGTCAAACGGGAAATGTTTCATCACCTTCCACAGCCTGGTACCGGCGACAAGGACACTTTACAGGGACGGTGGTGAGTATTAGTGTTGACTTCACTGGGACAGTGGTGAGTACTAGTGTTGACTTCACTGGAACAGTGGTGAGTACTAGTGTTGACTTCACTGTGAAAGTGGTGAGTATTAGTGTTGACTTCACTGGGAACAGTGGTGAGTACTAGTGTTGACTTCACCATGACATTGGTGAGTATTAGTGTTGACTTCACTGGGACAGTGGTGAGTACTAGTGTTGACTTCACCATGACATTGGTGAGTACTAGTGTTGACTTCACCATGGCATTGGTGAGTATTAGTGTTGACTTCACTGGGACAGTGGTGAGTACTAGTGTTGACTTCACCATGACATTGGTGAGTATTAGTGTTGACTTCACTGGAACAGTGGTGAGTACTAGTGTTGACTTCACTGTGAAAGTGGTGAGTATTAGTGTTGACTTCACTGGGACAGTGGTGAGTACTAGTGTTGACTTCACTGGGACAGTGGTGAGTACTAGTGTTGACTTCACTATGACATTGGTGAGTATTAGTGTTGACTTCACTGGGACACTGGTGAGTAATAGGGTTGACTTCACTGGGACAGTGGTGAGTACTAGTGTTGACTTCACTATGACATTGGTGAGTATTAGTGTTGACTTCACTGGGACAGTGGTGAGTACTAGTGTTGACTTCACCATGACATTGGTGAGTATTAATGTTGACTTCACTGGGACAGTGGTGAGTACTAGGGTTGACTTCACTATGACATTGGTGAGTATTAGTGTTGACTTCATTGGGACAGTGGTGAGTATTAGTGTTTACTTTACCATGACATTGGTGAGTATTAGTGTTGACTTCACTGGGACAGTGGTGAGTACTAGTGTTGACTTCACTATGACATTGGTGAGTATTAGTGTTGACTTCATTGGGACAGTGGTGAGTATTAGTGTTTACTTTACCATGAAATTGGTGAGTATTGGTGTTGACTTCACTGGGACAGTGGTGAGTATTAGTGTTGACTTCATTGGGACAGTGGTGAGTATTAGTGTTGACTTCACTGGGACAGTGGTGAGTATTAGTGTTGACAGTTCCAAAAAGTTTGGATAGAGAGTATCATGTGCTCAGCACAATGAACCCTCCGGTTGTAAATCCCAGTTCTCTAGACCAAATCTGCTACTTATTTTTTCTAGTAACTCATCATTTGTCTTCACAAGGTTGAGTTTGACCTTTACCCAAACCCACTGCTTCGTAGAAAATGCCTGTGAATTCAGAGTATTGAACCCAGGACCTTTGGATGTACAGCCAGGAACCCTGACCACTAGACCACAGAGACCATATATATCTCTTATAGCAAACACGAACTATAAATGTGTTGTTTGTTTCTGTTTGAACAGGATGCTTTTGTGAAAATATCTCACACCGAGGGAGTTTCCTCCCTGTGGAGTGGTCTGAGTCCAACTCTAGTGCTCGCAGTCCCCGCAACTATAGTGTACTTTGTGTCGTACGAAAACCTCCGTCTCTACATCAAGGATTCATATGGAGGCAATCAGCCCTTCTGGGCCCCTATGGTCGCTGGGGCCACTGCCCGATCTGTGTCTGTCAGCCTCGTCTCACCGCTTGAACTCGTACGCACTAAGATGCAATCCAAACGGATTAGTTATCTAGGTGACTCAACTTGTGATTCATTTAATCAGTACTTGTATTTGAAAACTGCAATACCAAATAAACCCTTGCAGAACTTGGGAATTTTTAATAGGAATCTTAATCTTGCTAAGATTGGTATTTGATTCAAAATTCTGAATCCTAATTTTTGAAAAGACTTGAATCAGATTTGAAATTTTATTCCAAATGGATTCAAAACTGGGTTTAGTTCAAACTCTAATTACATTTCAATTTAATTCATAATGAAAGCCAAACTTTTTAATAATTTTACCTTTTATAGAAGCAGGATCCTATGAAAAATATGCGCATACTTCTCAAACATTTATTCACAACAGCTCGACAGTCATTCATTTGTCAACCGCTGTACTCAAATTCCTACTCCAAATAATGCAACTTGCTTTGGATTTTGCTAGCTTCATAATTCATAAAAATGTAGAATAGAGAATTTTATTTTTTTAGGTTCTAAACTTAATAACTGTCATGAAAATCTGTATTAGTAATAAGAGTAGCCTAAATGGTTTTGTATATGATATTTTCAAAGAAATCGGTGAAAAATCTCAACTGTAAGTTACTTCAGAATGCTTAATTCAAACTGTTTTTAATTCACGAAAATATAGCTGTTTTTGTGCTAAACTTAGAAATCTTGTGTCCTAACAAGGAAAAAAGTTGTATTTTTTTGATGGCTGTAGGGTCTATTTTTACCATCAACTTTCTAAGCACATAGAAGAATAAATTAAATTGTATTTAGTTTAGTTAGCTGCTACTGGCCATTTTGTTGCACAAGTCATTGCAATGTTTGCTATCAGTAACAGAAGACTGGTTTAGCTAAAGAAAATCTTAAGTTTCGTAGTATGTGGAAATTCAACGAATCAGAGTTTAAACGATTGAAAAGGAGGACAAAAATTGGATAAAGATTTCCTCTAATCATTAATTTCTATGAAATTTCATTAAAATAGTTATAGGTTTAGGTTTTACATGGGGTAGTTAAAATAAAACAAATCACTTAAACCTGCTAAATTTATCTACCACTTATTGATTCATGAATAAATTCTTAAGAAATAATACCTGGTCAGATCGAAGTCATTTGGTCTTAACGGGGTGCAAAAGGACCTTATCTGCCAACTAAGTGTGTTTTCAAGAATCTGAATCAGACTACGTTGCCTATCTAAAGGTGCTAGTAGCCCTTAGCTTGTATTAAGAACCTTAAGATCAATAATGTACTCTTTTTTGTTCTTTTTTTTTTTGTTCAGGCTATACACATACATACCAATTACACTAATAGCCAGGGATGAGGAAGGTTTGAATTTATAGGAAGTGTACCAACATTTGCATGAATGTAAAGTAGAAAACTACTTTATAAAAAACACCCTCATTACACCTGACTGAGATTCAAACCCTGATCACCCCATCATCGGCAAACAAGCTTAACACGAGCATAGACTATGTGGCCATGGAAGCAGGCTAGTAATTTATTCACACATCAGAATGGTGGCTACTCATTATAGAGCTTTGATATTACCTATATTATGATATTGTTTAACAATGACAACTGTACAAAAGTACATACGCCTAATCATAATGAATTAAATAGCCACACTATTTATTATATTTGCTAATCACGGTTAGAGTCACATCTAAATAAATTGTTTTGATCGAAAATCACCTGCTTAGGTGGCAGCAAGGTCTAACGCGCTACTCTCATGTTGGACTAGACTGCCAAGGTTCGATCCAGGTTGGGTGCACTGAGGGTAGTTTTTCCTAAAATTGTTCTCCAATCGTCCTCCACTCAAAATTGGGTGCACTTCCTTTAAATTAAACTGTCCTAATCCCTAACACATAAATCTAACTAACACATAGGTGTATAGCCCGAACAGATAGTAAGACGCAGTGCTAAAAGAAATAAAATTAAAAACTACACTTGGATACAAGAATTGAACCCAGGACACTTGGCTTACTCTGCCAATTTAAAGAACATTATATTTAGATGTGGCTATAACTATAACTAACAAATATGATAGCTGGACTATTTAACCCAACATGATTGCGGTTTTGTACAGTTGTCATTCTACTATTGGCAGCATAAAGCTCTCTAGAGTTGAATATGGTTGCGTTATCTGATAGCTCATGTTCTTAATTGATCGCTCATATGTAGCTGACAATTTCCTCATGTCCATCACATACTCTGCCTTAAAATATGAGTGAAGAACTACCCTGGACACTGGATGACTCATGGATAGCTCAGTGGTTAGAGCATTGGAGTAGTAAGCCAAAGGTTCTGGGTTTGATTCTCATATCCAGGTGTCATTTATCAATTCAAACAATAACTACTTCTTCACCTTTCTAACAATTGTAAATTAAACAATTTAAATAAATCATAAAAATGGCGTATAAGTTCCAAAATCACTGACATTGCTTGGTTATTAAATTGTTTGATACAAGAGTCAGAGGAAATTAGACAGGGAGAGGTCAGATTTAAATTATTCATAGAAACACTAGATATTCTTGAGTCCCAACATTTATCATAACCCATTCCCTGGTGCGAGTGTAGCGTAGCTATTTGTGTAGTCCCACCAGCTATTTTTCTACTTGTATACTCTTATTTGACAAATTTTTTTCCACTCATTTATTTTCTGCTTCATTATGAAGTATTTGGACTGGCTAAAACTACAGTGGTTCATTAATAGGCGGCATTACAATAACTTATTGTAATGAAATGTCGATTCACACCTGTGCCAGGGAACATTTGTTCAACGCCAGTGTCAGGGAAAGGGTTAAAATAATGGTTTGTTGTTGTAGGGGTGACATTGAACTACTAGGAAATGAGAATCTTTTATAAAAAAACGAGTTGTTAAAACTCCTAAAAAGTATTACAATATTTTTAAATATCCTCATATTTGTACTGTATTACCAAACCGATTTTTTTAAACTTTTTTTTTAATCATTTAACACTTCTGTGCTTGTTTCAATATCCAAATGTGTTCCACAATCTTTGTACATTACTTTTGTATTTTAATTTCAGAAATAGGAGAAGCCTTGAAAACACTTCTACACTATCATGGGGTCGGAGGCTTATTCAAGGGCCTTGGGTCAACTCTACTCCGTGATGTTCCATTTTCAGGTTGGTAAATATTTAAAAGATAACAAGATAACTTTAAAATCTCCCAGATTTTAAAATAATACCATCTTCAAAAACATTAAAAATGTAATAAAGTATTGACTCAGGCCTATATTTTATTTTTTTATATTTATACATTAAATACAAAAATTAATAATGACATATTTTAAGGGGTAGCTAGGAATAAGAAGGGTGGTTAGTGGAAATAGAACAACACTTCATTAGACAGAGGGTAGAAAGATCTTCCCTATTGAAACCAATCAAGATTATATATATATTTATTTATTAGAGATGGGCCACTCGAATCCACCGAATCCTGACAAGTATACGAGATTTGAGGATTCGGTGTTTTACTGGATTTGATGTTTGAATCTTTCACCTCATAAACAAAGCATAATATTTTTAATTCAAAAATTACTTAGTTAGGCCTACTTGAAAAGCACAACTTAATCCGTAATCTTTATTTTGTCGGACAAAAGAGATTTGCATGAATAAAATCATTATTTAAAAAAAAATTGTTAGGTGTGGAAAATCTTATGTGTCTACTACCCTACCCTCCCACCTCTATGGGAAACATGGACTCGACCGTTTCGGCACATGCTCACTTATAAAACTTTCACCTCATGAACAATCTTGTAAATATTATAATAATCACATTAAAACTCTTCAAAAACCGAAAATCAAAACCAACTGTTTATTTACGCCTACTGGCTTACGTATTGTATATCGATTGTTTGTTTAAAATCGATTCTGGTAATCTGATGACTTAGTAAGCGCTCTCGAGTTTTAAGAACCAAATAATGACTTGCTAATTCATAATTTGTTTTTAAATTGATTTTAACTAAGAGTTTATTATTTTTTTAATATGTTATTGAAGTAACTGTAAAAATATTCAAACATAGTCCTGCCTTATAAAATGGGAATGAACATATTGGAGTCGAAAATATGTTAGTGTTTTAAATAGAATGTATTCTCAGAAATTTATATATCACAAGAATTGAATATATTTCTTGTTTTCTACTCAAATATAGATAATGGATGTATAAGAAAATAATATTAAAACATACTTAGTCATTATTGAGTTCACTATTTCCAATGTATGTTTAATTGTTAAGCATGTTGTTTTAGTTTTTATTAAATATATCCGTTTGTATTTTTATTTTTGCTATCTTATTGAAATAAATTATACTCCTTCAATGATGATTAAAGTTGATCAAAGGATAACTAGGCCTAATCTGTTTATTTCACATGTTTTTTAGAAACTTAACTCATTCTAACAACACTTATTAAAAATAACTAAAAGACACTCATATTTCGATTGATTTGATTTTCAAACAATAATATGAGTCTAGATTGTTTAATTTGGCTGGATTTTAACCTGTATTTTGTGAGGGGTGGCTGGGGTTGATTAAAATTGTAAGCATGATTGAAATAAATCTTAATTTACATTTTAGGCCTATATTGTTTAATTTAGGTCTATTTGTAAATCATTAAAATTTCTAACAATTTGCTAGGATTCGGATTCAAGATTTGAAAATAAATGTAGATTTGGATTCGAGAAATAGTGGATTCGACCCATCTCTAATTTTTACTGTTATAAATGTGATAATCTAACAAAATAATAAATTAAATTGGATTAGCCGTCACGTAGNCACTATTTCTTTAGGATATATGTATATTTACTAGCTACACAAATGTTTAAGGGATGAGGAAGAGTGAATTTAGAGGAACATTTGCGTGTGGAGTGAGCGGAAAATCACTTAAAAAAACACCCTTGGTACACTTAACTCGGATTCGAACACTGATCTCTTTCTGTTTTGTTTGACGTCTCTCTTACATCATAAACAACAAAGAAAACACTTTTATTTAGTAAATTAATTATATTAATACTTTTGTCTTTTTTTATGATTTGGTTTTCCTTCCAACTACACAAGGGTAGATAATTATATAATATTCCTTTTACCATCACTTGACTTAAGTCTTAAAATTGTTAAGTCATGGTTTTTATATTTCGAGATCCTTTTTTGAGATTTTTACGCGTCTCGAATCTCTAAAATACCACAGGATTAAAGCTTCTTATCTCTAGTATTTTTTAAAACTATATTTTAACTCTTTGTCACATTAGACCCTTCATAACTTACAAACTGTGTCCTTGCTTACAGCAATTTATTGGTTCAACTATGAAGGAATCAAGGCCAAGTTTTCCACTGGAGTGCCTTCCTTTGGTTTCAGCTTCATGGCGGGAGCTGTTGCTGGCTCAGTGAGTTTCATACCTATCTGATTTAGGATATTTATTTAATCCACCTCTGTCTCGGCTGTGCTCAGGATGGGCTCAAAAGCTGTCTAGAAAAATGAGTTGTCTCAAACACTGAGAGTCCATTTTCTTGGGTGATAGTTTTTCAATGAAATACTTTATTCTTTGACATATTATATATGAAAAAAGTGCATTGAGCAAAAACATTTAGTGATAAATAAAATGATAGAATATTAGGAAAATGGTAGAGCACAAATAAAAGTAACAACTCTGACACATATTTACACACACTTCAATATTTCGATGCTATTGTAGCATCTTCCTCAGGAAGTAGTAATTAGACTGAGGAAGATGCTACAATAGCATCGAAATATTGAAGTGTGTGTAAATATGTGTCAGTGTTGTTACTTTTATTTGTGCTCTACCATTTTCCTAATATTCTATCATTTTATTTATTCTTTGACAGTAATTTATATTTTAATTCCTTGAAATATCCATTGAATATCTGTTAATCAGGCTTTTTTGATTTAGAATTGAATCCCGAATCGAAGCAAATATTATTCGAGAATCTTAAATAATTACCGAATTGAATCATATTTGAGTAAAAATGTTAAACTTATGATTTTAAATAAAAAGTCCCACATTATAAAAAATATATATATTTGTTTGGATTAGGACACTAGTCCTATTCGTTATCATGTATAAATGTAAGTTCAACAAGTTCATGCAACAATAGTTCACCTTGTCAAAGTTAAGAGGTAAAGCGCATCATCTATTGTGGTGATTATAAACTATTTCAATGTATATCTTCAGTCCTCAAAGTTAATACATTTGTTACATATAATCCAAGGGTGTGGTTATAAAATATACAAAGGTTTTGTAAAGGCTGTTTTATGGTAAAAAAGAGTGCACCTTATTTCCTGGACAATATTGCAATAAATAAGAATTGTTATTAAAAATATATAAACATATTTTAGGCACAGTGTGGGATCTACAATGGCCTAAAACCTTAGAGATACATTTTTTTTCTTGTTTAGTTTGATTCAGGTTATCAAATCGAATACTATAAAATTTTAAGAAAAATAAAACTCAATTTTAGGTTAATTTAAGTTGGACAAGTTGTACTAGAATGACATGAAAGAAACATAAATATGTAATGTAAATTTTATTTATATATATATAAATTTTATTTATATATATATATATCATTCAATATCATTCAAATATTGTGTGTATATATATATGCACAATATTTGAATGATATTAGTAAAAGATTTGGTAATAATAATTGAATTAAAAATTGAATTTATTCCTTCCTTGTTTCCAAATGTGTGTAATAGGAACAGGGAACTACGCAACAAACAACCAAGCGACAGTTTCCTGCTTTTAGCTACTGTATTTGTATGTCAAGAGTGTGTTTGATTGATTCTTATAAGCTGTGTAATCCTTTTTTGCTACCAGTTGAGTTATTTTGTTTTAGGAAGATGTTAATATTATTGTTTATAGAAAACATTAAAAAATATATTGAATAGCCTATTAAACATGTCAGAACATTCAAAAATATTAGTAGACTTGGCACTTGCCACGTTTTATACAGAAGACAACCAAAATGATAATTCAAAGATAGCAGAAAAAGCTGAAACATTAAGTTTCCCTGGCTTTTATTATAATTTCACACAATCTAACTTCCTACAGGCATAAAGTTCAATAGTATGATTTTATGTTGTGTTGTCTGTTCTTGTATTGTTGTAATTGCCTCATGGGCAAATCTTTGTCTGTTTATATTCGTAGCTCATTAACAAATTAAAAATTTTTGATAAGGCTTCATCAATATTTCTACAATTTGAAAAAATGGTGAAGAAAACTGGAAAAATTCAGAAGTTTTTATTTTACAGAAAGTTAGAAATAATAACAATTAATATACATAACATTATTCGAATATTTGTTACATTATTAGTTTTTGAAAACGATAATGTTCTTTAAGATATACATATTATTTATCACCGCTGCTTACTACCCTTTCGGGCAATACAACTATGCACTAATGACGCTTATGGTTAGGGATGAGGTAGGTGTAAATGAGGACGTGCACCCAAATTTTCATGGCGATAGAGTGGGAAACTATTTAGGAAAAAACTCTCTCAGTGTACCCGACCGGGATCGGTCTGGAAGTATATTCTGTAAAATCTGGAAAATATTTTTGTTATGTATGGATGGAAGGGGCTGATGCAAGAGAAGCACAATAAATCAGCTCATGTATGTTGAAGCACATGGAAATGATCAGAAGAGGTTGAAGAGATAATCTTGTGGTTCGATTCATGTGGAGGACAAAACCGTAATATTAAACTTACATTAATGACGAATGTTTTATTACAAAATCATCCAAGACTAAAGATTATCAATATTAAATTTTTGATATCTGGCCATGGCTATCTGCCAAACAATAGTGACTTTAGTGACATTGAGACATGTTCAAATACTATATTCAGATGAAGACTATGTGGAAATAATGAGGAACTGTTGCCGAAGAAATAAAATGCAGGTTACAAAAATGAATAACGATGACTTTTATGGAACAGTTTCACTGGAAAATTTGATAGTGAACCGCAAAGGTGACCGTACTGGCTTGTAAATAAACTGGTTTAAAATAATAGAAATAAAACTAGTTAAAGAGAAGCCATTCATTTTATATGTGAAAATGAATAGTGATGATGTGATCTACTTTGAAGTAGACATTAGTAAGAGAGTATGTGGTCATACAAAAGCTACAACATTGGCGATGGAGAACCTTGTACCACTTTGGCCTAACGGAAAAGCAATATATTGTCCTAAACTGGACGATATTAAATCAATCCTTCATCTTAATCCCGAAGATGCAAAACCCTTTTATAGTAATTTATTTGATGACCAAAAGATAATTGATGATGTTGATGGTTACGATGGTGAACTTGACTTTTCTACTGAAATTATTTAAGTGAAAAGACAGTACCAATAAGAACAAAACTTTTGTCAAAATATTTTTGAAAACCTCATTGTTAATATTAACTTATATTATTAGATTAATAATTTTTAACAATATATCAGTGACATTTATAGAGGTTTGTATATTATGGTTTAGCTGACAAAAATAATTAAGTTGTTTTTTGAAATTAGCAACACTCAACCAAGTGCCAAATGATTTTTTTATTAAGTAAATAGCAAACTATGTATATTGGCATTGTAGTATATTAAAAAACACCACTTTGTACTATATGTTTATGTAATTAATTTTATTATATAAATAAATAGGAATTATTAGTGAAGCATTTACTTTGAATTCAATTTACTCAGTTTCATCTTAGTGGCGCTTGGATCTTTGTTGCTTGACGCCATTCAATTTTTCTGTCATTTTCTATGAGCAATACATTAAATTTTCAATATATGCATAATCACATCATCCTTTGATTATTTCAACTTAGTTTTAAGTGTAATTGACTCAAATGTTTATTTTAAAATGTACTTAATTTTTATATGTTTGCTACACTTTCAACGAATTCATAATTAAAATGTGTCATAACCTGTAATTATCATTACCAAATCTTTTACTAATATCATTTAAATATTGTGCATATATATATTAAATTTACATTACATATTTATGTTTCTCTAATGTCGTTCTAGTACAACTTGTCCAACTTAAACTAACCTAAATTTGAGTTTTATTTTTCTTAATATTCTTAAACGTTCCTTACTAAGCATTCCAAATGTTTTTCAAAAACTATAAAATTTGGTTCAATATCAATATTATCGAAGCTTCACAGACCCCTAATATCTATATTTCAAAGTATATTTGGTACTAAACATGATAATAGGCATACTTTTATTTTATTTTAGATTGCTGCCATTCTAACCAATCCATTTGATGTTGTTAAAACTCACCAACAAATTGAGCTTGGTGAAAAAGAAATTTATTCAGGTAAGCGAAATATACTTTTATGATACATTTAGATAGCTATGCATACAAAACATTGATTGTTTTCTTAAGAGTTCTTGATTTATTTGATTACAAAATGAACTATATTTTCTTAACTAGAAAAATATAAATGTATGTATATATCTTTGTGCTTGAAAGCCTTTTTAACATGGAGCCAGGTGAAATGAAGATCCATATTCAACCCATCCCTACTAGGAAAATGAATTTAGTTATCAAGTTATTATGATGATTATTTGTGACTTAACCCAACATAATTTGAGAAAAACTTAACAACCATCATTTTTAAAGATGTCACGTTATGATACCTGTTTTTTTTTCGATTCTTTTTCTTAAATTAAACCTCAATTTTTTATTCTTAAACATTCCTAATTCATTATTTGCATGGCAAAGAAAAAATACTAAAATAATAATAATAATAATAATAATAAAACAAATTTTAGTTTTTCCAAAAAAAAAATAGTCTTACCAAGTATTAAAGCTTATTAATTAATAAAGTAATTAGAATTACACTAGTAAGCATATATTTTTACTTACAACTAAAGCCTCACTGAGTCATCATTATTATCGACTGTTTCCAGTTTTTGGCCGGGTCTCTTTAGTAAAATGCCTCCATCTTCCTCTATTATTTCACCACGCTTCCTCCTTTAATTTCATCCATTCTTTTCTCTCATACGCTTTCTGCTATCTGCTCCTCCCATCTCTTTCTTGGCCTCCCTTGTGGTCTTTTTCCCACACTTCATTTCCAACATTCTCTTTGACATTCTCTCTCTTTCCATCCTCAATACGTTCCCATACCAGCTCAATCTTCCTCTACTATCTCATGTACTCCCACTCTTTCTCAGATAACTTTATTCCCTTGTCCTCCACTTTCCTGGTCTTACAGTCAATGTCCATACTTCTCTATATGTGACAATAGGTACAAAGTACGCCCTGTACAACACTTCCTTACATTTCAAGGGCACTTCTCTTCTCCATATTAGGTATCTTACACACCTACAGAAAAATTCTCCCTGCTGTCCTCTTCTCATTAAATCCTTTCTCCTCAATCATGCTTACAAGGTATTTTACAGTCTGTACTTTTTTCATTTCTACTCCTTCCAACTTTACAGCTTGAGCCAATGAGGATAGTAATATCACATATCACTCGAAAGATAACATTTCCCTCTATTACTTTATATAAGGTTGGCAACCAAAATCAACCGTAAATAGTTGTTATTGGAACTGGGAATTTAGTACATATACAATGGGACGGTCACGTACTCGATGCGCAACACAGGTTTACATACGAGCTGCATCAAAAAACCTAAGTGTGGCTCACATTCATACTGATATAAATAGTTTTCAAAGGTACTGGTTAAATTGTTCTGAGTTTAGGAAAATAGAATATTTAGAATTTCATGTTATGTCATGTAAATGAAAAGATTTATTTACCAATGTAATTAAATAGGCGTAATGACTTAATAAATTTAGACAATATTTTTAAGCATAAGTTTTGAAAATAATCTTTAAAAAAATATTAAATTTTAAATTTAGAAAGTAAATAATTTTAATTAAATTGTATTAATTTATTGTTACTAAAGAACAGTACATACAGATTAAAATGATAGAATAATCAAAATAATCGCTTCATAAATATAGGTTTAGTGAATTTTCTTGCAAAACCTTAAAAAAAAATATGAGGAAATAGCTGTGGCATTCTTCGCACACAAAACCTAACAGGCCTCTGGCACTCTTCGCGCGCAAATTCTGAAATAGACATGGCACTAAAAGGGTTAACACAACCCTTGTTATCCTCATACAACTTTTTCACTCTCTTTACAACTCCTCTTTCCACTTCAGCCTTCTCCATCGCTTTCCAAACTTTATTTCTATCCATGCTTTCATATGCCTTCTCCACATCCATAAATACCATTACCAAGTCTTTCCCATATTCATACCGTTCAACAACCTGTATAACCATTGTATACCGACTTCACCTGCTGCACTTATCATTTCCACAGTCAGTTCTTCAACACCCAGGGCTTTCCCTTGTTTTGTTCTCTTTAATTTGTCCTCCACCTCTTTTTATTTGGGACCTCTTTCCTCCTCTTCTGCTATTTCTTCCTGTTCCTCTGTTTTAATCTCATCCCTTACCTCTTCTGAATTGAACTTCTTCTCAAAATATCTCCTCCATAGTTCCTTTTCTTCCTCTCTTGTCTTCAATGTTCTTCCTTCTTCATTCTAACATCTTGTCTTTTCTCTCTCCTCCTGTTTCTTACTTGGCCATATAACCTTCCTGGCTTCCCATACCACACACTTCGCTCTTTTCTTCTTCTTCCTCTATTTTTCCTCGGTTTTCTCATTCATATTCTTAAAACTCCTTCTGAATGCTTTATTCTTCTCCTCCACTGCTTCTTTCACCCTGTTTTTCCACCAAGATGTCTTCTTCCACTTCCTCTTATCACTTGTCCTCCCACATACCTCCTCTGCAGCTCCCACCAGACTGTTCTTAAACCTTTCCCATTCAACCTCTACACTTTGCATCTCATCCTTAGTTATTAAGCTTCTTGCCTTTCTTAGGTACAGCTCTCTTTCTTCTTCATTTACTAGCTTCCACACCCTTATTATTATTTCTTGTCTTACTACCTTTCTCCTACACTCCTATCCCTTTATGTCTGCCACCAACAACCTCTGGTCACAATCTAAGAACACACTTGGTATTACCTTGATGTTTACGGTCTGCCGTTTCATTTCTTCATCCATGATAAAGTAGTCTATCAAATACCTTTGCTCCCCATCCCAACTGTGTCGTGTGATCTTATTACTTTATCTTTCCTTCTTTTACCAGCTGTTTGTCACTTTCATTTTAGTTCTTGCACCTAACTCCAACAGTATTCTACCCTCCTCTTCTCTCTCTCCATTCTTCTTTTCCTAACACCTCCTCAAACCCTACTCTCTCTTTCACTACTTTAGTATTCAGATCACCTATTACTACTTGACACTCGTTTCCCATATGCCTTTCTAAGTCTTCCTCAAACTTGTCCTTTTCTTTTGCTGGGCACCCCGCTTGTGGGACATACACTTGTTGAAATGTTACGGTTTTATTGGGCGCCAATTGAAACGTTATTGAATTGATTGTGAGATAATTGGTATTTATAGCCCCTTGATCGAGCACCAATTATGATGATACGGAATTATTATTATTATGCCCCACGTTTGCTTGGGGCGCCGGTTAAAGTTATACCATTTAATCAGCTGATAATTGCCCCGTGATCGAGCACTAAATAAAGAACGTTTCAATTGTTGTCCAATTGCGGGTTCAATAAAACCATAACATTTCAATTGGCGCCATTTGAAATGATTACCGTTTATTTTGTGATGATTGTCCCGCGATTGTGAGCCAATTGAAATGTTACGGTTTTATTGGCCCCACGTTGGGCGCCAATTATGACGTTCTTGAATTTTTTTGTGAGATAATTGGTGTTTATAGCCCCGTGATCGAGCACCAATTATGATGATACAGAATTATTATTATGCCCCGCGTTTGCTTGGGGTGCCAGTTAAAGTGATACTTTTTAATCAGCTGATAATTTCCCCGTGATCGAGCACTAATTAAAGCGGTACAGAATGTTTGTGAGATAATTAATTAAATAAATAAAACGTTTAATATTGCACACGATTTATTTATATCATGGCACTGGCTTACTACAACGTTCTTTAGATTTATGTCGCCTGCACTGTTAATATTTTACTCTGTTGAGTACATTACTACTATTTTTCCTACCTGCACTGTATAGATTTATGTGACTACTCTCTATATTCATATGCACAAGCAGCTTATATATGACCTACCCCTTGCCCCTTGGACCTCTCGTGACCAGTGTCAAAACCAACAAATCAAAAGCGTCCTGGCAACAGGTGTAGTGAAGGCTAGCTTCCTATCGGGTATAGGGAGCTAACGTCACTTGCTTGTTTGGTTAACACTATGAGTTAATTTTGAAATAAAAAATAAGTTTTAATGTTGCAATCCTTCGACATTATTTCTGAAAAGTGCGTGATTCTCCATGGATGAAGTATTGAAAGGATATTTTACATACAATACTTTAAAGAAAAATGCACTTCATCCATGACTTTTTAAATATATGAGAGGGGTCCAAATTAGTATCGTTACATTGTATCACCTCCACCTTTTTTCCTCCGTCAGTTAATATCTTCTTTATTATTACTCTACTACCTCCGCCTGCAGCCCTTCTCTCAATACAAAGCCTCCTTTTCTCCTCCTGTCATAATTTCCCATCCATTGCTGGATGAAGCCATTCTTCATGTGATGTTTGTTAAACTACTACATAGTATTGTTAGTTGGTTACCAATGTTTGTGTTCTCTTTCTGGCATCCTGTTGGCTCCCAAGGCACCAGACACAAACACAGCCTGGTGCGGGCCTTTTCGAGCTCTGGATCTCAATTTGCAGGTAGATCTGCCCCCATGATAGATATACTGGAAAACCTGTATATCAGGGAATTTTAAAATGCAACTGTAATTTTTAAAGCTATTTTTATGAAGACTTGCTAAACACTAAACAGAAGAATGTATATTTGAGAGGCATATGTAATTCTGTGCGATTTTGGATGAAGGGAATCTTTGACTACTGGGGGAGCATTGCAAATTAAGCATACAATCATGTATTACCAGATTTTTTTATTTAAGTTTGTGGCTGAGGGCCTTTGTGACATCATAAATCTAAGATGGCAGCCGTTATAGTTTATTAACCATAATTGTATCCATAACTCTTTTCAGAGTGATCCCATCAAATATTTTTTAAGGACCTTCTTTGTTCATCATATGAAACCGAGTGAACAAATCTTTAAAAGCGAACTATATATATATATATATAAAATGTGTTTTCCGCTGTAGCTTCTTGTTTGCAGTTCCTTTTTCAGGATAACTCACATTTTTCTTCTTCTATTTTACTAGTTTTTAGTAATTGGCAGTGTTCTTTTAAGAATTTATGAAAAATAACTAAGAGCATTTGAAGCAACAAATTTTATTCATTCTTCCTGTAAAATCAAGTTTTTCAAAATATCGATGCCCCCAGATATTTAAAGTCATTTAAAAGTAGAACTTCCACCAGAATCATTAAAAAAAAGAAAATGGATAGCAGAATTTTTCATATGAATTGTTTGCCAATAAAGAAAGAAACCTCCCCTGGTTGGTCCGAGATGTTATGAGAAGGTTTTAGAGCCAAGTGGAACAATAGCGAATATTTGAACACAAGTCTTCAATCAAGCAAGTTAACACCTGAAGAACTGAAAAATGAAAAAGCATCATGGCATTTGGAATGCTACAAGCAATGTACTCATAAGGCAAACATGAATTGAAACAAAAGACTGTATGAACAGGGGTGGCTTAAGTGCCGGCCGAACCTGGGGACTGCCTGACAGAGCACCAACCTAATCTAACCTAACTTAGCCTGGGCGTAATAATTGAGTTGCTATACGTAACAATTGTTCACTTTTTGACACTAACATTGAATTTTTAAAAGGTGTGTGTGAGTATTCAAAATTTCTAATAATTTTGAATAATTAATGGTCGAATATTTGATTCGAAACTCTGAATAGCAAGAATAGTTGTGTCATAAATCTCTTAAAAGTCCTATCCAGACCAGTATGTTTACTATGCACGAGACAAGCAGGTAGCTATATAATCTGATGACTCAGAGTTAAAAATACTCTTGTCCTTTGTTCATTATGAGGGGAGGGGGGAATACTGATGTTAGCAGAAAGCAAGAGGTTGTGGCCTGCTTAAAGGTTGGAAGAATTGGGCGGGAGTTTTATACCGGCTGGTTGGGAGCCAAGTGACTTGTTCTCAGCTGGTTGGAAGCCAAGTGACTTGTTCTCAGCTGGTTGGGAGCCAAGTGACTTGTTCTCGGCTGGTTGGGAGCCAAGTGACTGGTTCTCGGCTGGTTGGGAGCCAAGTGACTGGTTCTCGGCTACTAATGAAACATTTAGAGAAGGGTAGAAATAGCTACTCTACCATATTTCACAGTGTTTGAAAATAAAGGGGGAAATGGGGGGAAGCAATATTGCAAAGTCAACAATTTGAGTGCCCTGTTAGTCTGTTAGTGGACAGGGAGAAGACCCAGACAGAATAGAGATTACAAGGGGTGTCAAGTCTAGATAACATTAAAGGGGTCAAGAACTAATTTTATCATTCATTACTGTTGTGTTACTAAATTAAATTTATTATTGTATAAATATGAAAGTGGTAGAAGTATGAGCGAGACTAGTAATAACATTCAGTATACAGCCAGTCCTTGTGATGAATGGAGTAAAGTTGTCGCTTGTAGGGTCAGTTGGTGAATGCATTTCGGTGAGCTTGGCAGACTAATGTGCAATAGTACCTTTTGGCCCAGTGATGAAGCAACAGAAAACTACTGCACTCCTAATTCCCCTTGTACACCTTTTCAGTGCTGCCTAGTTTTTCAGCTGACAGTGGAATTGTCTAGGATTCAACCAAACTTTGGGTTGAGTAATAATCATCACACAAACAAAAGTAGGCCTTGCATATTAGAAAATGAGAAATACACTTTTAAATTATAGAAACAATGAAAGAATCAAAATATGACCTTGTTAATCACCCCATTATTTTACCCTTTCTTATAGTAATGTTATAATCTAAAGAAATATAATTTCTACACTAACCAGGTAAACATTCTCAATGCAATTTTTAAATTTAAATTTCTTTCAAAAAACCTATCATGAAATTTAAAAATTTTTATGTAAATCTAAAAAACTGGATCCAAAGTTCCTCTCAATTTCCTGAAATTTTGTTTTAAAATCAGTCATTTTTTACTTATACCAGCTCAAATAACAATTGTTTTGAAGTATTTGTTTGCATTTTGCATACTTAAATATATAACCACATTTTCATTAGGAATTTACTAATTTAAATTATTTTCATCAAAAATTTAAGGAAAATCTACTATTCGATTTGTACTATTCATTATTCGTTTGAAATTTTGATATTTGATTCAATAAATAATCTTATTCACACACCCCTAATTTTTAAAAGTTTAGAGTATACTTACCATTAATATGTGCAGTTTCCTTCAGATTAATTTCTTATCATACCTAATTTACTCTAGGTTAGGTTTAGGGATTATTTTCATATTTTCCTAGAGTCATTCACCATGGGAAATGTGGTAGCTGAGAGCTAGCAGAAGATTTAAAAACTGTTAACTGTTAACTGTTAGTTTTGACTGCCAAAAGTGACAACAAATCTATATACTATGGTTTTGCAGATCATTTGATTTGGCAAATAAAGATACATGAGAGTACATATAGTAACTTTTGCTAGTGGTAAGTTACCACCAGTTACCACGAATTGACTATATTATCCACAAATTATTTAGGTGGGGCACAAAATTTACTTTGGGCTGCCCATGTGTATGAACAACATTTATGTGAGCTAAAGCCATCTATATCTAGCCTTGAAGAAGAGGAAGACCGAAGCCACAATACAAGATCAAAAATATCTATAAATGATAAAAATTCATGCTTATTTTGCAAGAAAAAGAAGAACTCATATATTTGACTCAGCAGGCCTCCAGGAACACAACATATAGTGAATTTCTTGTGACACAAACCTACAATAAATGGAAAAATGCAGCCAAATTTACTGTCTTATGATGCAGTAAATGTTAAATTTCTATCTTCAAAGTGATTTTCTTCTTCAAGGCAATATAACTACAATGGGGGTGATTTAAAAGATGTACAGGAAAATTGCTGCTAGCGATGGTTTGGAAGGAGGAGAGATGAAAAATAGACTACAAATAAAATGTTTAATAAAAAATAGCTTGAATATATTGGTTTTATTTTTAGTAATCCCAAAAGCGTAAATCAACCTCAACAAGTCTCACAAAGTAACAACCTATGTTGCATTAACTAACACATAATAATGATTTGAGTTTATTGATAAAAAATATGAGAATTCTTCTTGAAGCAGCAAGGATTTTAGAGCTGTACTGATTTGTGAAAAATGGAAATTCACTGGACATTTTGAAGAAGTGAACCTGGCAGATGTTGTTCTAAAGGAAGTTGTTCTTTTTTACAGATGGTTCTGTCAAGGACATAGGAATAAGAAAAGTACTTCAGAAAATATGGATACCTCTGTGATGAACAAAGCACATAAATTTCCGCAGATATTTACATTTTAAATTCTATCACTACAACTAGCTTTCCACTCAAGAACTTCTACCACACGGCATACCCGCAAAATGCCCTTTCAGGTGGCAGTTGGCCTCACACTGCACACAGCTTCCCTCAACAAACTCATTGAATTTCTGCACAGCATTGGAGCTTAGATAGATAACGCCAGAGTCCTTCGGTTTGAGACACAGATATCAACAGAGGTAATAAAATGCATGGTTGAATGTGAAGGCTCTTACGCTCCTTCAGAGTTGGTAAGACGGAGATTTGTCTCTTTTGCTGCTGACATCATTGATTCCTCGAGGATACCCCATATGGCAAAGGAATACTGCATGGTACAGTTATGGTGGTTTATTAGGAGAAGGAGGAGGAGTCAGATTTACTAAGCTTAATTAAAATATCAGGATAATAATCACTTTGATAACTGCAAAAGATTCTTCAGTCCATGTCTGAGATCGTGCCTTGCAAAATTCACAGAGGGTGTAGCCCACACAAGCCTGTAAGTAGTAAAATTACTGAATATTCCAGGGGAGGAATAGGGTTATTATTTTATATTCCAACAGGCTTGGTGGTCTACATTGAGTGATGGCAGGAGTCTTGCTGTTGAGTGATTTTCAAGAATGTTTTCTATACAGATTTGCTGAATTAACATTGTAATCTGACTGAAGAATTTGAGACACAGTCAGAATCACTCACGTCAGTTATGACTTGGTCAGCTCACAATTCCATTGTAAGTAATCCCCCAAATAAAGAAACTAATCTGTGTCTGAGTACTCCCACTCAAACATGCCAGCCCAACAAGCACACAAACAGTGTTTACATTCTTGAAGAAGTTGGACAAAATAATATACTATGTTGTCACCCCAGAATCACAAACAGTTGTAACATTACAAGCCTGTTTTAAAATTAGCTATAGCTAAAAAAAGACATTTCAAAAACCTGGATTCTTAGACTAGGTAAGCCACATATAATAAAGGTGATGCTTCTAGCTATTAGTTCTTTCTTGTAATACAGACATTGAGGCTACCTTAACTGTGCTTTATAAAGAGAATGTTGTGTCCAAGAGTCTAGCAGGAAATTATATAAAGAGAGCATTTGAAGCACACATGTCATTAAGACTTGCACTTTTCAAATGCATCATCGATAAATTCTGGAAAGAACATGTTAATATCAAGGTAGGGATGTAACCCGAGCTTAAGAAGTTATTAAAAGTTCACAAGAGGAGGATTTCCAAGAAACACAATCAGTCCATAGTTATGTTGTGAAAGTTTAGACAGATTTTAATGTGCTGGTGAAAATTGAAGCATTTAAGGCTAAAGCATCTCAAGAAAACTCAATGTTCAGAGTTGTTCCTTGGCACGTTCATATGTTGGACACAATGATTTTATCCATCAGATCTGTCTGAACTGCAAATTGTGAGCTACTCCTTGCATCCCTTGAAGAGTTTGCTAAGTACTTTTCCACCCTTAATGTAATAAACTCTGCTAGTATGATATCATGGTATTAAAATATTAACGAAACAGCATGAAAGCAAACGCCTGCTCCTGTCAAGTGAATGTAAGAAAGACACCTGTATATTAAGCAAAGTACCCTTTCATGCTTTAAGTTCAGATGTAGCTTTTGAACATTAAAACATAGTGGTAAATGTACTTGGGGGTGAGGTTAAAATTACTCAAATTAACAGGCTTTAACCAAATTCTTTTAACCTTTACTTTACAGAAGGAAAAAGAGTGAAATTCACAAATTACAAACTGTCAAAACATCAACTAACAGCATCCAACGCAACACGCCAATAGAAAGATGTTCAAAAGATCTACAACTTGATCATGACATTAACTAATAATGTTATATATTATGGAAAAGAACACATAAACATCTCAACAAAAGGAATTTTTGACGAATAAATTCATAAGGATGTATCAAGAATAGCAGAAAAGAATCTCATCTGTGCAACAACTAAGGATCTTATTGAATCAGACATAAGATTGTATTGAATCAGACAGTTGTAGCCTGTGGGCACCAATGAAAAAAGAGAACCTGCATAAAAGTGCACACAAAGTTAGTTAGACAAATGTGTTAGACACTTTAGTGCAGTTAAAGGCAGATCATTGTTCATACGTTTGCTGATTGCTTCAAGAAGTCTTACAAACAAACAAACTAACAAAAGCAAGTTGATGAAAATACCGAATAAGCAACATCATACAGAGGTTTTTAACAATATGATCGAGATTTCTTCATTTGTTACAAAGGACAGATTATCTCTACCGGTGTACATAGTTTTAAAATCATATTCAGCAGCTGTCTTTGACAGGCACTGCAGAAACCGTCATAATTGAAGACATGCCATGATCTTGCAGTTGATTTTTTTTTAAAAGACCTTATGTACTTAAGTTTGATGAAACTCATCATTTTATACCTACCTAGAAAATTCACTCAAGAGCTCCATGTGAAGCAAAAGACCTGTTAAGTACATGATCACAGATTCCACAATTATTGACAAATGTACCATTAGTACCTTTCTATTAGATTCTAAGACTAAAGGTGAATTAACACCATTCCTCTCAAATAAAGCAATTCTGCATCCACATAGGATCAAAAGTAATCTAGCTAATTAGAGAAATGAAGTCAAGTCATCAAATGAAAATAATATTGGAGACCTTGAAAGCTCACATGAGGAGGCAGACACAAGAATAATTCTGTACTCCCTTTATGTATCACGTCGTCATGTACAAATTTTTTAATCTGACACCGATATTTGCGTCTTTTCACTGTGGTGGTCGCAATTTTTCCCATCTGATAAAGTGTTTGTCAAAGGTGTTGGGACTAATGTAATATTTATAGATCTAAAATGTGTATACTTCTTCTCGGTCAACAAAAAGTCTACAAAAGTGGAAGGCATGCTCTTTCAGGGTGTGATGTTACTCGGTGCTTTACGAAGAAAGGAAAACTATCTTTCTAGAAAGCTTTCAATGCTTCAGAAAAAAATATTCTTGTAGATTTGAGGAGACTTGGATGTCTAAGAATTTAGGAAGGAAGATGAACAATTCATAGAGCTACTCTTTTGTCAAGTCTACTTGCCAGGAACAAAGATTTTGTTCATTGTTCAGCTGCATTGGTGGATGTTCACAAAAAAAAAAGATATGCAAAATGCAAATCTGCTACTAAAAAAATCCCTCTCAAATACCATACATTTTAAGGACTCTTTATCATATGATGGAGTAGTGACGTGCTTATCAACAACACTCTAATCTCCCAGAGCCATCAAATTTCAGGTAGAAGAAGGAAGATTATCAATATTCTCCTACTATGTACGCATTCATGTGCACCACATACAATAACGCTGCTGCATTGCTGCTGCATTGCAATGCAGAGCTCAGTCACTGAGGTGCACAGAACTGTGTTAGTGTGGTGGTAATAATGACTATGCAGATGATGATGAACTTTGGGACTCATAAGATTACTCTAAAACCTTAGTTTATCTCTTCAGATGTAAATTATTATTGTAGTTTTAACCCTTTTGCACTCAGCAAATTTTCACGATTCCGGTGTAAAACACTCAGGCCAATTCTTAGATATTTACTTGTGTATTTTTTTAATTCCTACCATAAAAAAACTGTTCAACATATATACAAGAAAAAATCACACTTAATCTCTAAACATTTTAGAATTAGAAAAAAAAATGTCATCTATCATTTATACAATAGATGAATTGTAAAAAATATTGAAAATTGAAAAATTTGGGAATTTTAATTAAAATTTAAAATCTAGAGGCGAAAAAAATTAATTGAATTTTTGCCTTTTTTCTTCATCACTCCTCCTGAAAGAAAGATAATTTATTTCTTTGAAATCGGATATAAGTTTGGTGTGTGTAATATTGTTAGTTACTAAACTACATCAATTTTAGTAAAATTGTGTATAGACCTACATATTTTTGGAGTCAGCACCTGCGTTTTGGAAAACACTCTCCATGCAGCAAATAAATAGATAATAAATGAATAAATCAGATTCACTTTCAGGCATAAATTCACTATCATTATCCATAGTATCTAAATAATCTAAAATGTTAGCTTCATCTAACCTAGAACTTGGACCAGCCATTGCCTGGTTATAAAAAAAATCATATTGTACTAACACCTAGGCCTGTATAACTTATAATAAAAATACATATCGGGCGACGCTTGTATTACAGATCATACACCTTCATATATACTTGAATAATCGGGGTATTAATTCTTTTTCTAGTTATAGCAAAAGCTTTTATAGGTTACGTATTACCTTGAAACGAGAATAAAACCATAAATGATATATAAACTTTTGTAAGAAACCCAAATATCAACCGCAAACTTTCGAATCAAAATAAAATAAAGAAAAACAAGGGAGTCAAAAACATATTCATGCCACGATGTAAACAACTGAGAATAACATAATTCATTTGTGCAAAAAAAAACTTTATGTTGACATTACAGTGCTTTCTGTTGAGGAAAATATGAACTAAAACTTAATATTTAGGATAAAGGCTTATGGTGCATTTATTAAACTAATAGGCATGATTTAGCTGGCGCCAATGGATTGGCCGGGAGAGTATTTTAGCCATTACTTGGCGCACCGATCTGTTTAAGGGTTAGTAAATAATATATTTTGATGAGAAAATTGCAAACTATTTCACAATTTCTAGTTTAGTGAATATGCAGTCGAATGTTTGCGATGAAGTAGCAATATACAAGTTTATATCTCGGAAATGGTAAAAGATATCAAAATATATATTAGGAATTATTTATTCCTTTTCTTATGTTTGACAAAAAAGGTACTAAAGGTAATTTGAATACTTTTTATAGAACTACCCTAATAGCAGTAACAGATTAAAAATTAAATTAGTATCCATAACAGAGACCATCTTGGATTAATTATGCAAATTCTGACGAAACACCTGGTAGTAAATGATTGTATGCTCATTAATACTGAATACCAACTTCCCTTCATTCAAAATCCCATGGACAAAATTATTGTAACAAATGCCCCTACATTAGTAGCTCGATGGGAACTATTATTTTTATCTCCATATTATGCTTTGGTTTGAAAGAGGATTATGTATTTGTTTTTAATGTTAAAATGTACACGATTCAAGAGCGCAGTGACCTGTAAATTAGTCTAGTTCCCTCTGCAAGAAGTAAATGCTGAGGTGGATTCATGCCAAAAAACAACTTATGATGAATACTCATATCAGTTCATATAATTCTAATAAATTTAGGTAATAGACTAAGGGGTCATCCATAAACCACGTAACTCATTTTTCTTGCCTTTTTTGGCGTCCCCCCTCTCGAACCTGTGTTACGTAACTTTTCTCACCAAGAATTAATGTAATTATTTCATAGGGAAGTTTTGTGATACTAAAGGAGGGATTCAGATCTAATACTTCTTAAAATCAATTTTAAATCCTGTTTATAAATGATTTCAGAGAGTATTATTATTTATACAGACATAAAGACGTAGAGCTCAGGTTCATGAGGATATATTTATGTTATGGATGTCAGGTTTGCGATCTGAATAAGATCCAGACAGCACTACTTTGTGCTGATTAGGATGGCTCTTTTCTGTAGTGACACTATATGATGAGTGCCCACATCCGATGCTTGACGCTGGGGGAAGACATCTTTCTTAATATTGTGCACTTTTTATGAGAGTCATATTATCATCATATAGAGAGTTATTCAAACAATTCTAGGCACACAACTTTTCTAAATTATATTTTGGATTAATCTACCATTTTACTTTAATTAACTTATCAATACCTAGACTCATGTTTTGTTCCAACATTGATCCTGAATCCTGGCTTCTCTCGAAAAAGACTAGACGGCCAATGAAGCGGAGATCAGGGTTCGAAGACCTGTCGGGTGTACTCACAGTGGCTTTTCCTAAATGATTTTATACTCTCTCTCCACGTTAATTCTACCTTCTTCATTTCTACTCCGTTAAATAAATATAATCAAAAATAATTGAGTAACTACAATTTGACTATACCACCCTACAAACTTTATATTATAAAGGTCAAATTTTAAAGAAAATCTACCAGCATTTGCATGGAGGAAGAGCAGAAAACCATTTAGAAAAAGCAACTCTCAGTAACCTGACTGGTATTCGAACCCCACCCACCTAACATCAGCCATCTAGTCTACTGTGAGAATGACAATTTAGAAAATGCGGCCAACGTAGTGGGTGTATAGTAGTCGCATTTATAAACATACACACTAGATTTATCAGAAGAGAAAAAGTATAGGCTTAGTTAAATACACCTACCTTTTGAAAATAATTAATGATATTAGAAGTTTTACTTTTCATAACATGCTGCTGGTACGAAGAAATAATACTATTGATGGACTCCTCAAACTTGCCTTGAGATAGATTCTGTACTGTTGCTTCTTTCCATGTTGCTACAACATCTTTTTGAGACTCTTCCACCATTTTTTTCTGTATATTGCCTTTAATACGCAAGCAATAAACAAGTCTTCCCTTTTTGAAGAAATTATTTTAGTTTTTGTGCAAACACATGGGATTATTCACAGCACATGTAAAAGAATGTGCAGTAGGAATCTAAATTATACTCAAACTTAACTACTGCCTATACTTGTAAATTAAGGCTGCTTCAACTGACATCTGCCATCCAACTAAAAGCATGTGAGGGGGTCAGTAGTTCGGACAAATCTAAACAATTCCCTTGAGTATAAACATGTCACTTTCATGCACATGAAAATATGTTTTTTCAAATGTGCTTGGCATTCGTAGTCTGGGCAGACAATGCCACCTAAGCGCATTGGAGATATTGATAAATAAAAAGTAAGTGCTAAACTTGCATTTTTAATGCCACAGATTTATGGAAATTATCTATAAGTTAAGTATGTTTATAAAATGTGAAAACATGAACAATAATATTATTTTTGAACATTAGAATTTTAGTATAAGATCTGTTTCACATAAAACTTTGATGTACCCCACCCTCCCCCCATGTAACAGCATGTAGACATGAGCTCACCCATCCCCCCCTCCCCCCTCAAAGTGTTACGTGGTTTATGGACGACCCCAAAGGAATGGGTGATTTATTCAATTTCAAAAGCGTTATATTAGAATCATTCCTTATTAATATCAGTTATACAAATAAGGTTTTTAACAGTTTTTAATTGAAAATTACATGTGATTTATAGCCCTGTATGTAAAATACTGGGAAATTATTTTATTTGTTTGGAAAACCTGAAAAAGTTGACAAATTTCCAAACTAGCTAAGTGTATCAACCCTGATAAAGTAAAAATAAAATCTGAGTTTATTACAAAGAGCTTTATTTAAGGATGCACTTAATAAAGCACATAAATCTATTTAATATACATTAATATTAAATGAGGCATAAGTTTTATTATCTGTGTATCATGTAGTGTGGTAGAATAATATAATTTATTTGAACACTTGTGTATTTTCAACGAAAGTTGGCTGAGATCTTTACTTGCCTCAACTTTGAATTAAAAAAACTACAAAACACTGTTTAACATAAGCACACTATAAATAACTTTATTTGTCTATTTAATTATGTGACTTATGCATTCTTGAAACTAGAAATTTGGAAATTAAATAATTAAAAAATCATATTAGATATTCCTCTGTTTCCACCTATCTCTGTTTAAACATTTTCCCTATTCCCCAACTATCATAGTATATATTTCTCTCCCCACACCCCCTCCTCTCAGTTTTAATTGTATGTCTGTGTGTGTACAGACCCTCCCAAGCGCGGCAGTTCCATGTTGACGGTGTTGCAGAGAATATACCAGCAGAGTGGGACTAGAGGTCTGTTCGCAGGCCTGGTGCCCCGACTGGTCAAGGTGGCACCTGCATGCGCTATTATGATCTCCACCTTTGAGTACGGAAAATACTTCTTCCACAGGTATAATGCCAAAGATGTACGGCTTGAATTTATCTCAAGTGGTTCACTGTAAAGGAATGGGTATTATGGGTTTACCTAACCTATCAAGTATTATTGTTTAGGGCTACAAATGGGACTGAACTATAATTTGTAATTACCTCAATCTTAATTTGTTGTTCCAAACTTATTGACAACTTTAACTTTATTCAAGTTGAAGAATATCTCAAATGAATTAATTTCAAATAAAAATTCTACACGAAAATCTCTCTTGTTGGATGGCAACATATTCATTTTAAGTTTTTTTGTTTAAAAAATCCAAAGATCCATATTTCACACTTGAAAATTTCTAAGGGATCTTTTATTTACTATAAATGTACGGAAAAAAATATCAACTACTATATGGGATTGTCATATTTCTTATCAATAGAGCTAAGATTGTAATGTATTTCACACCTTAAAGGTGGTTAATATAAACAGAATAAAGATCCATCTAATGTTTACTTGTATTTACAGTAACTTCTTCAGACATTTTGAGTTTTGTGAAGCACTGAGGCTGTGAATAATTGCCACACACATTCTATCAAATTATTGTTTAACATATTTTGAATTCTTTCAGGGACAAACTACATCATGAGCCATTTTTTTCTCTTAAAATAATTGTCAACTATAGTTTGAAATATTTTTTTCCCCCACTTAGTTATTTGTCAGTACAGTTTGAAACTCGTTAGTCCGGCACCCTTGGGACCACAGACATTTCCGAACCACGGAATTCGACTCCTAAGAACACTCAACCTCGTATGACTATTTTCTAAACCTCCCATTTCACTCTACATACTTATTGATATGTCACCCACGGTATAATAAAGTTTAAAACACAAAATATTACAGCACCTTTCACTACTCTTGGTCTCTTGGAAGACATAATTAAGGGTTAAAACACAACCTGAATACAAGACAAAACAAGAATGTATAACCAAAACACTCAGCTGCAGATGTAAACAACTTTGCCGCCTTTGTACTGCTGACAGCACCATCCTGGTGGCAGCCATTCGAACTAGTAGCAGCAGGTTCAAAATGTGTTGGACTTAAGACTTTCAACCTGTACTATATTTATCAAGTTCTCTTATTTTTTCTTTATTTGTGTTAGACAATAATTTCTTTAACATCTTGATTGTTTCCGCCAATTTGTTCTGACAGGTAGTACATGCAGCAGCCCAGCCATTTTGAAGAGGTCCTTGGCAATACTTGACATCAGGACACCAAGTATTGGAATGACTGGGTTGCTGCTCGTTTCATACATGATATACTGTCACTAGATGACATTGTAGATGTTTTATTCAAGGAATACTTGGAAACATTTCCACACTGCTTCACTGATCAGTTTAAGGGAAAACTATCACCTAAAACTGATGTTTGCTTGTTTTTTGTTTATTTTAGATTTATAGTTTTTTTTGCTTTATTTTTTTAAATAAAAACCTTGTGGTTACCTTTTTTTTAGTACAAGATTTATTTAAATTGTAAAACATGCATAGACATGTAAAAATCGATACATACAATATTGTTAAATTCTTATAATAAATTGATTCATTGAATCAGTTTTATTATATATTAAAGCAATCATAATGGTGTATATTTGGGATTATAACAATTTCATAACATAATTTTTATATACATTATTTCCAGGATATGCTAGAATAAAATAATTTATGAATTTGGTTCAGAAAATTGTTATTCCCATTGACCAAAATTTTATTAAAACTGGTTATTATCAATAAACATACTAAACTGTTTTGGGTGTTTATCTAATTGATCTGAAATATTCTATCATTATAATGGGGTGATTTTAAACTAAAATGTATCTACTGCCTTCCATGAAGTTTAATCAGGGTCGACTATATGACTACGTCTCCCCAAACCTTCTGTTGGACAGCTAATAAAAATAATTAACGAAGGCTTATAAATTCGTTTAAGTTTAAAAACAACTCCCATAGTGATAAAACCTACATAAATTCTTATTGCTCAGAGAAAATATTAAAGATGTGTGAGAACCACTTTTTCAACTAATTTAGTTACAACTGAAGTTTCAATTCTGACCAATAAATAACACTACATTAACAAGAGACACGGTGACCTGGTGGTCTAGGGGTAAGGTGTCGGACTTCAGTGCTGAGGGTCCGGGGTTCAATCCTCGGTCCCGGCACAGATTTATCTTATTGCCAAACCCTTCCTTCACCTCTGACGAGATGTGTATTAATCACAATTTGTGAATGTGAGGAATGCCAGGCCTCCACCGTGGTTCGGATCCCATGTTAAACTGTAGGTCCTCCATTTCATCTCACACTCACCCTACCATTGAACATTAGCGTAACAGCTTATAACCTGAACGAGTAGTAAGACGTGATTCTAGTAATAATAACAAGAGTCACAAAATTCACTCTAAGCTCACTGCACAAAACTTGCCACATAATCTCTATATGTAGACTACAATGGCGATGATTGTGTTGCACTATTCATGCGAAACTAAAACCTACTCATAAAAATTTGGCTCTTGGTTTAAGAGTTCATATACAACCAACTACTAGGAAAGAGGTTGTATAAAATTGTAGACATACAGCTTGATTTTTTAGCAACAAGATGAAACCATTAACTCATAATTTAAGATTATGGTGCTTGTTCTAATTATGCATAACATGGACCATTTAAAAGTTTTCAAACATAGATAACTTTTAAAGTGTTTCAAACCTGGAGAACCTTTGTAACTGCCCCACTACCTGACCTAACAACTTTCCCATATACATCTTCAGTAATTGCTATTTCACCTACAAAGAACACAATTCAATATTGATTAATTAAACAATAGAGCTAATATTCTTTTAAATGATAGTATTTTTATGAGAAATCTTGTAGTTTTCCCGTTTGAGCAGAATGTACCATTATATTATTATTATTAGCACCGCGTCTTACTACCCATCCGGGTTTTACGCACTTACGCTAATGTGTAATGGTAGGGTGATTGTGAAATGAAATGGAGGACCTACAGTTTAACGTGGAATCCGAACCACGGTACGAACCACGGTGGAGGCCTGGCATTCCACACATTCACAAGTTGTGATTAATACACTTCTTGTCAGAGGTGAAGGAAGGGATTGGCATTCAGATAAATCTGTGCCAGGACTGAGAATTGAACCTCGGACTCCCAGCACAGAAGTTTTAAACCTTACCCCTAGACCACCAGGTCACCGACTGTATGTACTATTATAAAAATTATTGGTATTTACTTTAAATTTTGACTTAAAGGAGAATGTTTTATGTAACGTGCGCCCTCAAATTATTTAAAAGATATTGGGAAGTTTTAACACTCTTAACACCATGTCCGTCGAATTTACAGGCGGCCGTTCTTACGAATTTCACCGAGCCTGTCATTTCTACGGGGTCTTGAATTTAAGTTAGCATAAAATCTTTGCCTGTGTTTTCTATGTGTTTGGTTAGTGCTATGCATTTCTTGGACTATTAGTTCAGAATTGTCGTCATAGATGGCATTTCACCCTCCAAGTAGCTCAAGTTCTGTGATTCTTAACACTAAGAATAGCGTGTGCTTCTGTTTCTTTTTTTTTATGCTGCATAAACAATTACGAGGAGAAAAGGATTATTTGATAATGAAATAGCAGAAATAGTGAATTTAGCTGATGATACAGATGGCAATGAAGATGAAATAGAAGAAATAGGGGAATTAGTGATAAAATATTGAATCCAATTAGAGATGTACGGGAACTACTTTTTTATTTTGGGACGGAAATGAGACGGAAAATGAGTCAAAATATCAAGACTCAAGACAGGAAATTTTAAAACTACACTTTAGAATAGTTTTAGATTAAAAAATATTGATTTCCAAACTAATATGTTAAGACTTTTATAAGTTATTATATTACTAAAACCTGCTTCAGTGGCCACATGGTCTAAGGCATCACTCTTGCAATAGACTAGACTGCCAATGACGGGAAGATTGTAGTTCGATCCTGGCCGGATGTACTAAGGGTGGTTTTAAATAGTTTCCCACTTTATCCACGCAAATGTGGGTACACCTTCTTTGAATTCAATATTTCTCATTCCTAACACTAGTCACTTGTAAATAGGCATATAACTGGAACGAGTTACACGCCACGGTCCTAAAAAAAATTACTAAAGGTAATAAAAATATTAAAAATAACAATAAAATAAATAGAGGTTTGAGAATAGTATTTTTTATTAAATTTCCTATAAAATTATTTTTACTAGTTAATTTCTTTTGAAAATCGTGTTTTATATTTAATTATTTGCAGAGCACAAAAAATACAACAAAACAATGTTTGGCACCTCTTCAATGTGCTCTAAATATGAAACTGCAAAATATTATTTAGGTTTGGAATCTCTTAAAAGTTACTTAGGTTTATTAAAACAGCTTAAATGTTATCTAGGTTTAATACCCCTTAAATGTTCTCTCTAGGTTTGACACCCCAAAGGTGCTTGTTTAACATGCTTACACTCAACTCCCTGGCTGACTTACCAACAACAAACACACTGATCCCTCATAAATGGTTGGCCTTGGCAAGCTAATTCCTTCCCCCCCCCCCCCCCCCCC
>CABFWO010000498.1:144758-303897 GCA_902155825.1 Timema genevievae
CTCTCATTTCCACACCACAAAAGATAGTATAATATCTCTGTTCTTCTTTCAATCTTTCACTTGATGAGCCCAACAAAGAACTGTTGATTGCCAGAGCACAATATGTCACACGCCTACCAACTTATCTCTCTACAAGACATGATAAAATAACCCCCTCCCCATCCTACCCACCAAGTTTGCTAAAGAACAAAGAAGAAGACTGTCTACAAAAGAGATTAACAGTGATAAGTAGGCAGTAACTGCTATAACACAGCCCGCCCTTTGTTTTGTTTCCTAGAGCACTATGATTTCTTTCCCAGGCCAACCAACACCAACCAAGGTGAATTGATAAATAAATAATGGATTACAGATATATATGTTCATAGAACAGTAAAATGAAAGTTTCAAAAAAATAGTTCTAAAATTTGGGCACAAAAAAAACTTCCCCAATCACCCCAAACTGGAGTGAGGTTGAGCAGTAATTCAAAAATAATTGTTGTGCCTTTTCCCATGCACCTGGGGGCAAGTTGCCCAAGAGGTAATATTGAGAAATGGCGTTAGAAAAATATTGTAAAGATCAATTTAGCTATAAATGTAATTTTTACTTATAATACAGAAAGAAAACATTTTGAACATAAACATTGAATTAAACTTTGACTACTTAAAAGTTAAAACAAATTCATATTAAATCATACATGTTATAGGACCTACCTAAAAATGTTGAGAAACGGTATTTCATGCCAAGAATTATAAAAAAGAAATAATGCTAAATCTCACTAAAATTATATGATAAGTAATGTCAAATGCGAACATTAAATCATAGTAGAGTCAACTTTCTTATACAGTTCTATAGCAAAAGAGTCATGTATTTGTACTAGTAAAATATGTTTATGTTTATTAAAAACAGGCCTTGCACCTGTAATACCATTCTTTACAATACTGATAAACAACGGGCACTTATTTTACTACTGGTCGGTATGGGTATTATAGTTTCTATTCCATTACTGCCACAGAAGATAGTAAAACATAATGCCCTCTATTGTTTAAATGAAAGGTGGGCAAAAGGGTATCCATCACTTTATTAAATGAGATGTTGTCCTCATCAGAATCGTGGAATCTAAACACTCTTGTCTTTGAATATATTTTTTGTGTGTATTTAGCCAGGAATAATTCTCCTGGTTTCATGGAATCAATACACAATTGATGTACTAGAGCATTCTTAAAACAACCTCCTTGTGTTCTTTGAAGTTCCAGCTGTGACTGATATTTTGAAGCCACATGTCTCATGTTTGTGTTTGATGTGGGGGTAGAGGCCTGAAATTGGTCATCTTTGAAAGAACTGTCATCTGCTGCAATGGACCGACCAGAAGTTATTTACAGTCTCTGCTTTCTAGTAGATGCAGTTGCTCTTGTACTGGTAGTGTGTCTCTGATTTCTCAAAAAAAAGTCAACAGAGTCTCATTCACAACTCCAGGAGTTCTGGGAACAGGTTCTTTAGACAATTTACTCAGTAATCTTTCCTTAGGCAAAGGACAAATCCCACAACTTACAAACCCACTTATGATATTTTCTTTTAGTTTAGGTGATACCTTTTCAAAAATCTGTCGCAGTAGCTGAGGAAACACAAAGCCTTTTCAAAGGCAGAGGATTTGGGATTTTTCTTTTTCCATTTGTTTTCAAAGGTCTAAAAAAAGCTAACATCAAGGGGTTGACATTTATGAGTAGCATTGGCAGGCAAGCAAATAAATTTAATATTTTGCTCCTTTCATATCTGAATTACTGATGGAGTAAGATGCGAGCTCAAACTATCCTCAATCAATGCTTTTGATCCATTAATTTTTTTTTAGTGTGTGGTAAAAACTCAATTGAAATCTAATCGGCGAATGTAATGGCATCAAACCACCCATGGCTCGCTCTGTTGTATCTACTACCATGTGCGCAACATGATTTAGTGCAGAAAGGAGGCCCCTTTGGACCACCAACCCTCCATGTGTCATATAAATGTTCAGCTTTATACACCACATATGGAGGAATAAAACTTCCTGCTGCCGACGCACAAATCAAAATTGTTACGCTACTCTTTGTAAAATTCACCACCTTGTCTGGATATTTTATGCCGCACTTGAAAAGCATTTTTCTCCGACCCTGGTCATCACACACGTTTGTTTTGTCGTAATTAAAGATTTGTTCAGGCGCCAAACCCTTTATAGAAGCAGCAGGTTTGTCATGATAGTTTGATAACATTTTTAGATTTACAACTACCCAAGCTCTCTCTGTTATTTGCCCCTCTTATGTCTGCAGGAAACTTTTCCCCAACTCGTAACCAGGAAAGTTGTTGAGGAATTTCTTCTCTTCATTACCTATTCTGTCCAAGTAACTATTATCTAATAGACGAAGATAAATTATATCCAGGGGAAACCCTCATTCTGCACAAACTAGCAGCGAGTCTACAAACATCTTTTCTTCATGCTTAGAAAAAACAGTTTGGCCACCTTAATCCTTCCCATGCCGAGCATGAAATTTATTAAACAATGTCCCCTTAGAATTTTTGCAGCTTAAAGCTGCTTTGGACAGACTAAGTTTGTTGTCATGCACATCTTGTATTGCTTTTTACAAGTCTTCTTCCCTGTAGTTGTGAAACACTTTATTTCCAAACTTCCTTTTTTACACTCTTGACATTTTAAGTAGGGATGGACGGGAATGACATTTTTAAATTGGAATCGGGAAACGAGGAAAAATATCGGGGCAGAAAAGGGAAATTATAAAAATGATGTTTTATATTAATTCTAGATTAAAAATATTTGTTGTTTTTATACTAATATGGTAATACTTTTAAAGCTTTGACATAATTAAATTTAATACTAAAAATGTCATAAAAACATAATATAGATACGGGTGTGCGAATATTTTACTGAAACAAATAGCAAAATTTTGGACTAATATTGAATAATACAAATTGAAAAATTAATTTTAATAAGTTACTTTTGAAAAAAAAAAATTTATTGGAAGAGTGCAAAAACTAAAAAAAAAATTCCTTCCTAAATGTCCTCTAAAATCTTAAATGCTATTTATTTTAATACCTCTTAAAGGTTATCTAGGTTTGTGTTTTGGATTACAATATTGTTTAAATATTGTTTAGTTATGAAACTCCTTAAGTGTTTTCTAAGTTTGAAACACCTTAAATGTTTTATGTGTAAAACTACTTAAAGATTATTTTGTTTAACAGCCCTGTAATCTCTACTCTTTGTTAGGCTGCTAACAACAGACAGGTTGATGTTCATAAATAGATGACCTTGGCAAGCTATGCATTTCTATGCCCCAAAAGATGGTAGAGTATAATATATATCTGTCCTTCTCTAAATCTTTCAAGCTCTCTCTTGCTTGCTGAACCCAACAAATAACTGTTGATAAATAGAGCACAAAGGGTCTTTCCTGCTTGACTTACCAACATTTTCCCAAGGGCTCGGAATCTTGTTCACCCCTAATTTTAAGTAAAAGGCAGATAAAACAGTCAAGTCCAGAATGTATTTGAGAATTTATCACACTGTATCTACCTAACCACGTCACTAAACACCAACCAATGTTCCAACACTGAATTATCTGTGCTGTACTCAATAAAGCAATAGCTCCATCTGCTTCAACCACATAGCACTCAAGCAATGGGTTTCTCTCCAATTTTAACAGTTTTGCCAATAATTTAGGCCCAAAATTAATTTAAATTACAAAAATTATAATTTCATCTGTATAAGGAAAACCTCTTTTCGCTTTGTGAGTTAATTGTATTATATTTGGAAGAAGGTATTGGAAAGGTGAATAGAAACATATAAAAGGGATGGACACAATATGTTTTTTATAATTAATAAAAAGAACACAGTTCACACTTTACACACAAGTACTTGTGAGCATTGTGGTTTTAGGTTGTTAAGGTTTTGGAATAGGTTAAGGCAGCAGAGTTTTTGAGCCTATTTTTTTTCTATAAAATTTAATCATTAATATACTATTTTTTTGTAGGCTAATGAACAACTTATTCCTGAATTCTTGAAATACAGAATTCCTCTAGAATAGCTGTGTTGTAGGCCTATATCAGTTGTTTTTTTACGATAGTGAGTTTCCTTTAAATATAGAATGAGATACAATTTTCCTAGTTTTCGGTCAACTTCACCCCATCTTACGGTATAGGCTTTTATACTTTCTAATGAATAGACTCTGATACTTTGTGATATTATCTCACACGTATGCCTATAGTCAATAAAATATAATTTTATGGAAAATTTAATTACAAATCAGGTAGCATTTAGAATTGGGATTATCAATTTTGAAGCTATTAATTATAAGCCTATATGCACATTTTATTGTACACAACAATGCCTATCACCTAAATTCACATAACCAGCTGATTGTGTGAGTGTATTGTTTATTATTTGTATGACCCTTTTGTTTTTGCCTTTTACTTAAAACCCTAATAAGAGCACTTTACAAGATATCATACTAGATTAATTAGTCATATTATGGAAGAATTTAGATCCAAACTAGTCTTTGAACAATCCATTGTGGGGCTGTGAAGAAATTAATTTTTTTTAATCCCTAAAATTGGCCGTTTTTTGTCGGTAAGTACATAATCTTGGCCCGGTACTGAGTGTATTAAAATGGAAGAAGAGCTGAAAAATATTTATTGTTTAGTGTCTAATGTGTCGTGACGATCAAAAATCAGCGATTAACATTGTATTATTAAATTGTGTTGGCTAGAACTAATCTAAATTAGTTAAAAGAAGAGTTTGTATGTCTGTCTTTCATGAGAGTTGTGCGATGTTTATCGCACGCAGAAGTCAGAATTTAGATATTAGTAGCCCCTGTGTACAAAGATGCACACCTAGCCATAATTTCAAAATTTGGATTAAATTGTTTTAAATTAACTACAAGCTGGCTAAGAAGAAATAAAATGAAGAGTTTTTTTTTCTGTATGGTAAAACTATATCCTTTTATAACTTAGAACCAAACTCAGAGTTGATGGTGGCTGCATTATCTGATAGCTTGTGGTCTTAATTGATCCACATTTGTAGCCGACGATTTCCACATGTCCATCACAGACTCTGACTTAAAATATGAGTGACCCTTGTCACAGGATGATTCATTTATAGCTCAGTTGTTAGAGCATTGGCATATTAAGCCAAAGGTCCCTGGTTTGATTCTCGTGTCCAGGTGTCATTTTTCAATTTAAAGAACAAAGATCAGAGGCTAATTGCTCTTAAAACAATATCGACATTCTCAAAGTTTAGCCACAACTAGTATTTTTTAAGAAATGTTATATAGTGTTTAAAAAATAGTAGGTTTGAGAATATTTTTATAATTTAAACAATAAACCTCCATTTTAGATCATGTTTTTAAAAGTAAGCACATAGACTATTTTATTCATACAGTTCTACAACTAAAATATATTTATACTTTAAAACTTTTCACTCTCTTAAAATATTACTTACTAACTTATGTTTAATTTATTTTATAAAAACTTAAATGCAAGTTATTTTCAATTATGTTATCTTTTTATTTATCTTGTTATATTTTATTTTTATTTGTCAATGGGAAACAATTCTCTGTCATAAACTTTAAATATTGATAAATTATATATATGTCCTTCAAACTCTTTCACTATCATTTTAATTTTAATTGTAAGGGAAATATTGAGAATGTTGTCACAATAAATTCACTGTGTGGTCTAATTTGGTCAGAACCACTTTGTGATATAAATACACTGTAACAACGTTGCGGTACTTTTAATGGACTGTTCATTGAATTTATTTTATTTTATATCTGCAAGGACATTTACTAGTAGACTTGCAAATTTGATATATCTGTATGATAGTCACAAAAAGAAGGGGTTTATAAATCTCACTTAATATTTTGGCTTTAAATGTTCCTTATAGGAATCTAGTAATTTTGAATAGAAGAGGTGTAAGTAATTTTTTTAATGTTTATGACTAAACATTTGTTGAATATTTGTGAAAATAACATTTCAATGTATATTTATTAGTTTGTGATATTGTTGATTTCTTGAATAAATGATAGTTTTCTTTGATCAAACTGTTAATGGGAGGGATTATTTCCTAATCTAATCCCAAACTATTTCGCCATGCTGGAATGAGATTGGTCATTTCAAATGCTATAAGTGTTTTGTTTTGTGGCATATTTGATTTAATGCCTTCTATCACCCTTCCCCGCCTTGTCGCACTCCCCATGTCACATACGTTAAATTAAACGTATTACTCTATATTCAAAAGTTATATACTGTAAAGAAATTATAGCTTTAATACCTCTCCAAATTAATTTTCTGTATCCACCACTGGTTTTGATGCACTAAGCACAGAAACACTTAATAGTAAATTATAGCTATTTGACTTGTAATTTGACTAAAAGCTTGCTTTGTACTCTGGGACTACATTCATTGAATATTCTGTACAATACTTAGAAACTTTTTGAAATGTCTAAAAAACTTTTAATGCTGTGTATACAAGTATGTAAATAACATTTATGGTTTATGGACATTTTACATTTTCTAATAATTAACTACAGCGAGGAGAAATGTAAAGGTTAAGTGCCAAAATAATTATCTATGATGAGATGACTTTAGCATATTTATGCTAAATAGATTGGATTGCCACGGACAAAACTGGGGGTGGTTTTCCAAATGGGATTTTCTTATCTCCATACAAACGCAGGTGCACTTCCTCTAGTAAGTACTTTCTTCCCCGCTAATCCTTGGATCCCCTTGTTGTTAAATGGGGATATGTAAATACTCTAATTTTGAAGCCCAAGCCAAGACTTTAATAGGTACTCAAGCTTGAGATGTATGGGCTTTTTGGGTTTGTTTCATTTATCTTTGCTTTGTTGGGTTTCTGGTAATGGATGACTTATCACACTGTTAATGGGAATGACTCTACAGTGTTGTTTGTAGTGTTCAAACAGCTGGCCATTGAAATGTTAGGTCAGCAACTGAGTAACCTTGTTGAATGGAGGCCATTAGGAAACAGATTACAGGGTGTCAAGCAATATGGAAAAGTTGGAGAATTTTCACATATTCGTTTTTTTTAAATACACTACTTTTGTTTTTTTAGTCAAAATTACATTTCTTCCAGTTAATATACAAGTGAATTTATTTTATTATAGCTGTCCCTGTTGAGCATACCCTTATCTTAATTTTCAAGGTCAAAATGCAATTTTCTTGTCTTTCCGTCCCTCTGACACACATGTCTAGCCAAAGTTGAGTCATGGTTATGCGCATGCACAAGAACTGGATTACATTTAGGAAGAAGAAACTTTAAAAGATGTATTTTGCAACAATTTTAAATTTCATTGGTGTGAGGCAATCTTTTACTCTCTCAATTTGATTTCATTGAAATCTTATTCAGATTGCACTACCCAAAAGCCCATCACTTTAGGTTGAAATCCTTTAATTCCTTCAAAGACTGACACACGTTCAGAATGTGTATCTGTCTAGTAATGTTATTACATTAAATTGTTATCTTAATGTTTGTAACATATAATTACTGGAAAAGTTGTAAATTGACTCTGAAAAACCTGAAAAAGTTATCATCAATTGTTTCTAGCCTGTGGCCAGGTCAATTTTGTAAAATGCCTCCATCTTCCTTTATCCTTCCATCATTCATCTCTCACTAGAACATTTTCTGTTATCTGCTCCTCCCATCTCTTTCCTGGCCTCCCTTGCAGTCTTTTTCCTACATACTTCATTTCCCACATTTTCTTTGGCATCCTCATTAGACGCCCATACCATCTCAGTCATGCTTCCTCTAGTATCTATGAATTATTTGTCGCAACATTTTGTAAAATGGTCCTTGTAAAATTAATAAATTCATACTGAAACAGAATTGAATGGCTTCATTATAAACCTCCCAGAAATTTAAATCTGTTAAATTTGATTATTTGCATGCTGGGTCCAATTAGGTTTTAAATTTTGATTTGGTTTTACATTGTAATTTTGCTATTTTGGGCTAAGAACCACTGAGATAAATACTTATTTTTATTTTTGTTTTCTTGCAGTTTAATTTCTTAATGTCATCACCTTTAGTCTTAGTATACTTCTCTATCCCACCTGTTACCTCTTGTCACTAGATAACAGACTTCCCTCTATCCCACCTGTTACCTCTTGTCACTAGATAACAGACCTCCCTCTATCCAACCTGTATCCTCTTGTTTACAGAAAACAAACTCACACCTTTTCATCCCAATGTAAATCTGCCTCCGCCATCTTGCTGGAGCCTGAAGACCTTCCTCCACTGGAATAGTCACATTTAAAATACTGTACTTTGAAGGAAAAAATAAATGTAATAAGTGGGTTTAATCAGGTACCAATTTTATATTTTACTTTTATATTACATCCATTACGTTTTCCAGCCTGTGGCCTGAGTCATTGTTTCTATTCAAGCTATATATTTTCCACTACCTGCTGGTTAGGCTTAGCGTAGCTTCATATGTCTTACAATCTAATGTAAGACTAGGACAGGCACAACATCAATAATCGTGAATTGGAATCCTCTGCCTCTTAAGAAATTTTTAAGTCTTGTATTAACTCTGCAATTATTATTACTATTATTATAATTTGTTAATTTTCTCACAGTTTAGCATTTGGGATTTTATAGCAAGGGGTTTAAATACCCTTATCTAACTAATCACCTTCGTCTGTCACAGCATTTTTCTGGGGGTTTTTATTTTGATTATTTTTGTTAAAATATTCTATTAATTTAATGAAGGGGAAAATAATGTATTCAAAAATTTGTCATTATAACATAATATTACCTTTATAAGGAAACCCTCTTTTTGTTTAATGAGGTAATTTTGTTATATTTGGAAGAAGGTATATAAATGGAACAAACACAAAGCCATATTGCTTTAGTTGCTTTAATGTGTTTCTATCCACCATTCCTGTACCTTCTTCCAAATATAGCATAATATTATACCTTTGTAATTTTGAAAATAAACTAAATGATTGGCATCTGTAAAAGAGCTGATCGACTCAGCCTTCGTTATTGGTATTAATTTATTTTATAGATATTGGTACTCTATCAGAAGTGACAGCTACAGATAATGGACTTGACATAGAAATATATTAAAGTAATTTTACTAAATTATAAGGTTCAACTTTATTTTTACCATACATATCAACAAATTAAAAATGTTACCTTTGTATATTTATTTAAATAAATTACTAAAATGTCACATTATTCCTAATGTTGCATGGCAGTCTAAAGAAGAGACCTAATGAAACAACAAACTCTTCACAAATATTTCCATATATTAATTGATGTTTATCACAAACTGGTATGTGATGGTTATTCACAGTGTAAGTCCTGAGAGCCGAATAAAATTCAATCGGGGGGAAAATGACAGCTTGGACATGGGAATCGAACCTGGGACTTGCCACAGCTCTACCACTCAGCCATCCTGGTTTGTCTCTTATCCAGGGACATATTTCATTAGTGTTTAGTGTAGTTTCTACATATAGATCCAATACACTAACAACTAGTGATAGATCTTTTACTATTGCTCATTGGTCGAGCATTCAGGTACAAACCCAAAGTTTCCAGGTTTGAATCTCGTGTCCAGGTTGTAATTTTTTATTTGAATGAATTTTTTCATATGTTTATAAAAGATAAACCCAAACTTTAAATAAGAGATGGGTTGTATCCACTATTTTACAAATCTGAATCTTCATTTGACCCTTGACGCCTAAATCTTTCATTTAAATACGAATTTAGTAAAAAAAATCTGAACATAAGCGTTTGTATGCAATCATTATAACTCACATGTAGAGTATTCAACCTGAAGTTTGGTTGGATCCTCAACAGTTCCATCGGAAGCACTTAAGAGGCGTACTAGGGAAATGAGTAGTGAGGTAGTTTCCCCTCTTTCCTCATAGGTACTATTGCAGATCAGTCTAAAAAGCCCACCGAAATGCATTCACCGCCTGACACTAGACATGACCACTTCACTCCATTCATCACAGGGACTGGCTGTATACTGAATGTTATTACTAGTCTCGCTCATACACCAAATGACTCTACAAGTGACACCTTCACTCCATTCATCACAGGAACTGGCTGTATATTGAATGTTATTACTATTATCTTTCTTGTCTCTGTCACTTTAGTATTAGACAGAGCCATAAGTGAGACTGAGACAGATCAAAGAAAACAACTTTCTCCAGCCCTTGCCAGAAGATATAATGCATTGTAAATACTACATCTGGATCTGGCTGATAACATTCATACATTCAAGTGTTAACTTATTTATTTGGTGTTTGGTTGGGGCGGAACTTTCAAATAATCGTACCACTAATTCAACAAGGCAACTTCCAAAATAGTCTATCTTTTTTATGGAGAGTTGCAAAGTTTTCTCACGAGGATATAAATCTGGCATTTTGTTTCGAAAAAAAAATACAGATCCTTCACTGGTTTGACACTAAAAAGCTAATGCAATTGACATCTTCAATTTTGAAATGAATTTAAAAATAATTTTGTTTGGACTTGAGGTCATGTTGCACTACCCTTTTTTTTTATATTTTACACCCATTTAAGGCTTATTTTTGACTTGTGGCTTTGTTGCACTGCACAATTTCTTGATATTTAGATTCATACAGTAAAGTTTTTCTAATTTATATCCATAGCTATTTATTTTATGTTTTAATTTGCCAAAAATAACATGAAATATCTATAGTAAAGAAATGCAACTAAACAAATTCATGAAATATTTATAGTTAAAAATCATGGTAAACATTTGGAATAATGTTCAATCTACATAGACCCTAAAAGTCCATGTTCTTGGCTGCATTAACTTTGGAGGGAAGCTATCTTTGTAGGCAAGAACTATTTCCGGATTTGAAGGTAGTCCACGAAGTCTTCTGGTGTCAATTTTTTTAAGTCACTTTGACCATACATAGTCTTAAAAAACATTATGTTTGGAGATTATTTTCCAGTGTGCAAAGCTTTTATGTGGTTCCATGTCAATTTTTCGTCGCCAGTATCGACTGTGTAATTGGACCCAGTTGTTTGAGAAAGCATTTTAAAATCCATGACATAAGAAGTGCCCACTTCTTTAACTCTACAAGGTTTTCAATTGGAGTCCAATGGGCTGGAGTCAACCCTTCCCTCCTCTCTTGCATTCCCTAATAGCATACGCTAAGGCTAGATTAAAAAGTAGTGGGGAAAGTACATCTCCTTGTTTCAGCCCATTGTGTATTTCAAAAGTATCTGATAAGTGACATCCAACCCATACTCAGCCAGGCGTCTCAGTTAAATTTACCCTAGCTTAGTTTACCTTAGCGTGACAAGTTGTTTTTTCGGTATCCCAAACTTAACTATAATTTCATATAATTTATTTATTTTAATTGAATCATATGCCTTTTTTTAAATCTAGGTATAAATGATGACAACACTCATGTTGTATTCCCACATTTTGCTAATATTTGCCGAATAGTAAAAATCTGATGGATTGTTTATTTATTTCGTTGAAATCCACAATGATGATTTCCAACTATATCCACTGCATGTGGCTTCAATCTCATTAAAATGTTGTAGCATGTTGGTAACCTCCATGGTTATTACACTTTGTTTTATCTTCCTTATTGAAAGTGGGTATTATAATAAATTATATGTGGTGACACATCATAGTTCCATATGGAACATAGCAGTTTATAAATGTCTTATACTAACATTTCACCCCCTAATAACTTTTATGGAAATAAATCTATACCTTGACATATTTGACATAAAATCAAAAATCTCAAATAACCTATTCATATTTTTTGTGTTTTAGAAAAAAAAAAATTAATCTAGTTTGAACCATTACTAAAACTCTGTTCAAACTCAAATTTTCTATTACTGGCACATCCTAGATGAAATATCACAGAGCAATTTTATATCTAATTGTTCCGACAAATAAATTATGAAGTCTACGAGAGAGAGAAAAAACACAACTATGCAGTTCCTGTGTGTATTTAGCTAAAATACAAAATATCACATAATAATAGCAAAATAACAATTTGTGCCATACAATAAGTAATATTGTTTCATAGTAATCACAATAAAAATATTTTAAAAAAGTAATTTTAAAAGTCAAAACTAATACAAAGATGTTAAAACAAATTCATAAAAGTCAAAGATGTAATTTTTAAATAAATCTTTGAAACATAGTCAGTTAAATTATTACGAGATACAATGTGGGTTGAGCCAAACAAATGTTTCAATTGCAAATAAAATGGAAGGGTATTAATAAGTTTAATATTTTTACCAACTTTTTCAAGTGGAATGTTTACAATTTTATATCCAATCAACAATACCCAAAGTTGTCCTAGCTCAATTATTACAAAAATGTTTCTTTTTCTAAATTATATTTTAAAAAGCAAAACCAACTTTCTAAAATTAATACCATGTTTCTTTAGCATGTATAAAGTTTAAAATAAATAACAGTTTTCAATTTTATTGCTATTTTATATTAAATGAATAACAATGTTAACAATCAGATTTTCTGAATTTTCCAGTTTACAGACTAATTGGTAACTTGAATAGACCTATCTCAAGGTAAATGAATTGCTCTTAAGCAATATATAGGTGAGTTTACTAAGGTGTCCACACACCAGGTGTCAGATGTAGCCTCCTATAGCTAATGGACTTGTTCAAACCTGCAGAAGCCAGGCGGACAACATTGCGGACAATGTGGCAGTGGTCAGACAGAAGCTGAAGGTCAAGTTCGACAGGTGACTATCATCTGTGTTCTGTTTATAAAATTCAGTTATATCTGGAAAAACTTCTTGAAATTCTTAAATTAAATGGTGTTTATTTTCCTAAACATAGGAATGCTAACATTTTCTTAAAAATCTTAGTATTTTATGACCACCAACCCTTCCTTATGCTTTCGTAAATACTAGATAAAGTATATAGAGCATTAATCCTTGACCTATATTTAATTGTGTCAGAACTCGTCAAGAGGGAATGTGAATACACGCAATGTAACTTCTTAAAATAGGAAACCCTTTTATATGTTCCTATCCCTTTTCTAGGTATAGCCAAATATATATTCCTTTTCATGTTCCTATATGATTGGCCTAACATTATTTTTCTCCCTTTAATTATTTTCATTTCCTCTTTTAATGTAAAATTGGTAATTTTCTAAACCAACAATTTAGTGAAATTGTCAAATTTTCTAAATGAAACTAAATTGAAATGTCCAACACAAATATGTGACTCCACTTTGAGGCTAATTAGAATAGCAGTAAAACTTTGTATTGTGCTGTCCAACTTAGTTGTCACACAGAGAGAAATCTCTGTGTTAGAGAGTAAGTGTCCTAGTTCATTTTAAAACATGTTTAGGACCATAATCATAATTCAATCAAATATATAGTATACTTCGAGCCAATTATTAGTATTAGATCAACTAAAGTCAGCAGAGTCAAGTGTAGAACTTTAATGGCTCAACCCTAAAATATAATATTTACACTTTTAAGTAAAGAGTTAATTTTACTTTAACATGATTACAAAACCAATGAAATACAAACTGTAAACCATATTAAAGTCACAATTTATTACATATTACATAGTTAACTGTAAGCGTAAAAAAATATTTGGTAACATGCCATTTCATTTGTTTTTAGTCCTGTAATACAATGTGGTCAGCTATAATTTGTGTGTGTTTATTTGCATTGCACAAAACTTATGTCTAATAATTATACATTTATTGACAAAGCTTGCACTGAAATAGTAATCGAAACTCTTTCACACATACTTCAGCTTATTGATCAGTCTCAAAGCTTATTTCTAAACAATAAAATACCTACATTATTGAGGTGCATGCCAATTTTGATGATAAAAATTCTAGGCTTAACCTAAGACATTCAAAGCAAACATAGTTATACTTTTCAGTAATATGATGCTAGATGATTAAATAAAAATACATATTCACTTGCAATAATTTATAATAACTTCAATTTTAAATGCAGTCTCAATTTGAAGTTGGTAATTAAGTTGTGTTATTTGGTATAAATTAAAAAGACATATCCTGTTGCAAGTGTGTAATACTGGGCATTGGTAACAAGTGCATAAATGTTGCATAAGATGGTGGGTTGCTAAATGAGGTCTTATTATAATAGGGCAATTGTCAACAGATAATTTTTGTTACTTCAAAATATCAATCAAGTAAGCAATTATAAGCTAAATATTATTATTTTAAAAATGTCTAATAACAATTTCAAGCATATTACTTTAAATGTGTTATCACTTTTTTTCCAAACACTTATGGTACTTGCTAGCTATTATGCATTCTCAAGCGTCAAATTGTTGGGTCACATCTAGTATTTTGTGAGAAGGGTGGGAACTAGAGAATATTTAAGAAAATAAGGGTTAAGTCATCTATACTTATCATTTAGTTTTTGGTTGTTACAGCCAAGATAACCATTTTGAGATCAAACTTATATTTTATGAAACAGGTGGATTTTATAACTCTCTTGCCAATACTAAAAGATGAGTGGGAAATCATTATCATATTATTAAAATAACAATAGTAATTTTGATGATGTAGCAATGCTATTTCTACATCAGCATAATAAAGAAGGTAAAAATAAACATAGGAAAATCTACTTTAGTATCTATTCATACGCTTGTAAGAATGGTGGAAGGAAAGAGTAATAAGGAGACAGGATGGAAACAGTTAATGGAAATTTTATTTATTAATATTTTTATAAACAAAACCAACGGTTTAAAGTTTTCCCTAACATTTGCTTATACACTAACAACCAAGTATTCAAACCGAAATATTTATCAATTCCGACTCTCCAAACCAACATTGCAAAGTTCTGGTTCTTGTTAGATAAAATTAAAAATTCCTGTTCTTTTTGGTTCTTGATTGGGTTCAGATTCTTTATAATGTTTATTTAATAGATATACTAACACCTTAAAAATCATAAATAAATTTTTAAAAATACCAACAAACGTTATTTATATTAAAGATACAAAGGCATATTATAATTCATGAGCTAAATAAATAACTGCAGTTTATTTATCAGTTGTCATTAGAACAGATGTTTTATGTATGTTTAACAGAGCTTAAAATGGAAATAAAAATATTTATAATTTTTTCCAAAATAATTCTATCTTGTTTTCAAACTAACAGGTATCTAATTTATGTTATATAATTTAGCTACCTTGATAACCTTCCTAATGTGAACCATAATGACAATGTATTTACCATATTTTTTTTAATCTGCGCTCAATGATATTAATTTCGCCTCATAAATCAAATCACTAAAACAATTATTTTATTTATCACCGTGCCTTACTAGCCATTTGGGTTATACACCAATAAGCCATTAATTAAAGAAAAAATCACTTTTGCACTGCACACAATGAGAGCATTCTCTGGACTACTCCATGATATTTGAAGGCAGAGTGTGATAATATTTACAATTCATGGCCCTCCCCCTCCCTTTTACTCCTCCCTGCAAACTGGTCAGCCAACTACCACACAAGTGGGGAAAAAAGCTCTTAATCTTCCAATATTGGTTGTTATTGTTATTTACTAGCTAAACCTAGGTGTGCATATTTGTGTTTCTAAATTAAAGCCACATTATTATGTTGTGAAAATAAATTGTCAAAATTGAGAGATGCGAAACTTACCCATAAAGAATTTATATACAGGATAATTCAAATGTCCATGAACTGTAATTTTGAAAATTAATTTCTCTAAGAGAAGCCCACAAAGTTTTGTTGCTTATGGCATGCATAGGTGGCCTTAGTGAACATTCTGTGATGGTGATATCACTGCCCGCCAGTATGCATGTGCAGGCGTCAGCCAGAAACATTGGCGAGTCTGTCATGAGTCTCATGCAAGATCAGAGCGTCATATTGCTGGAAGCTTATTTTATGTAAAAATGTTATAAACGTTGAATTGAAGAAAAGTTCCCTGATGTTTCTATTCCAGGGAAAACTCCAGTGTACGTTCTTGTGCAACAATTTCGTGACACTTGTAGTGTTAAGGATAGGGCTTGAAGCAGTCGACCACCTGCTTGAGTTTATGGAGCATGTCCAAACCCTGCAGTGCTCTCCTGATAAGTCACTTTGGCGATTGTCTCAGCAGGTCGGAGCATATTAGCCTGCTAAGGGCTACTAATTGTCTGAAGTTATGACTGTATAGAGTGTGAGTAGTGCAAGAGCTATACCCACTGGATTCAGAAAAATGTGTCACCTATTGGAATTGGTTTAGAAGATTCACTTGCAACAATACGATTAACCAACTAAACATTCCTTATTTCAGTATTGAGGCTTTGTTTCATTTAAATGGGTACATCAAAAGCCAGAACTCTAGAATCGGGTGTGCAGTCAATCCACACACACTTTGCATGAAATCCCACTTTACCTGATGAAAGATGGAGTGTGGTGTGCCATGTCTAAAAGATGAATTGTGGGATCAATTTGTAGCCATGATTGAAGCTAAATGAACATTATTGTTGGTTTAACCAAACAGGGTAACGTGCCACACGTCCAACAAAACAATGGAGATGCTCTGCGAGTTATTTGATGATTTATTAATCACAAAAAACCTTTAGCCAACTCGCTCATCAGAGTTGACTCCTCCAGATCTCTTTTTGCGGAGCTATCTGAACACTGCAAATACTTGCAGAACAACATGAAAGATCCCAGTTGAAGTATTGAAAATAATGGCCACAAACATTTGCCGTTGGGTGAATTTGTGTCTTTTACAAAGTGGAGGACAATTCCAGCACCTTTTGAATCCGAGTTTGGGTACTTTTGAATCATCCTGTATTCACTGTGTTTATGTGCAATATAGTTTAACATCACAGATGAGCTCACTTTTAACCGATTTATTGTATCTGGGGCTCAAGTGTTCAATTTTCAATAGTTTTTTTAAAATTACTGAACTAAGAATAATTTCTTATGCAAAAGTATTTTAAAATAGCCATGTATAGTCTAAAAATATAAAAGTATACAAAAATCTCATTAAAAAATGATCAAGTTATTAAGAAAACAAGTGATAGTTAGATCAGGAGTGGCACAGATATTGAAAACAATTCCTGTGTAAAATACACGGCTGTGGAGTTGGTAAGTCAAGACTTAGACTCTTGACTACTCGATTTTTCTACTGTCTGACTGTGAACCCTTCATAAATGGCTAATATATATTACAGGTAATAAGTAATAACAAATTTAATGCAGTAAAATGCTCCAATACAGGTAACTTTATAGGAAGCTTCTTTGACTTTGTGAATTTATATTTAAATACATTTGTCAATCCAAATTACAAATTTTAGTCCAAAATAATAATAAAAAAGTATAAACTATTGTTATAGTTTTATAATATTTTTATTTTGAAGCCGAAGTTGGTACATTTTTTACGACTCACCCTCCACCCAAAATTGCTTCAGACTCCATGACCCTGGTAAAATATTCACTATTAAATTACGGTCATGCAAGATGGAAAGGAGGGTCTAATGGCTGGAATTATTATAACTATGGCAGTGAAGCCTAGAACTCAAGTCAATAACTGAGCATTAATAGGACTTTATTGAAAACTCAAATAAACTGTCTATATCATCTACAGACAGCTATCATCACTTGTTGAGACAAGTGTTCACATATATCCCACTGATCACTTTAATTTTGTATCTGTGATTCGATTTTTGTTTATTGTTATATTATTTTGAAATTCAAGATAATATAGTTCAATGATATTTTATATTTGTTAAACGAATTGAATGTCAAAATAAAGCTAATCGGTTGAAATACACATTTTGATAATAGAATATAATCCCAGAGGTAATGAGCACTTGGAAATTCTGGAGAAGTCAGGGAAATTTTTAAAAAAGTCACTGGAATTTTTGGATTTTTTTTAAATACAAAGCATCAAGTGTAGAATATTATTTTTATCTACAGGTCGTGTGATTTTGTGATGAGCACCGACCTATTTGTGTTTAATAATGCTTGGGTCAAGAATTTAATAGAAAAGTTAAAATAAAGTTTTCAACAATTTACTAATATTTTATGTGCATACGTTGCACTCTGTCCTTAAAATAATCCCTTATTTTCCAATGAAATCCACAAATTTTAGTTTAAATAGACTATAAGAAAAAACAATATTTTTTTTATGAATGCTATGTCTACTGCAGGTGTATCCTTTGAAGCTCATCAAATCTGACAATGTTTGTTATAAAATTGGCTCTAAAGCACTAATAGCTTTAGTTTTAGTTAGCAGATAGTTTGTATTGTTTATTATAGAAGCAATACCAATATGCAAATCATGTCCTTTTTAGAGTTTTATTTGGTCTAATGTGATTAACTGTTTTAACTAGTTCATAGTGGCTATTAATAAAACTAGTAAAATATTATGACAGTGATTTTTCCTGGATTATTTCCCACTCTTCTTCCCTGCAAATGTGGGTATATTACCTCTAAAATGCTTCCTTCCCCATCCCTACCTCATTAGAGTAATTATTATATTTATGTATAGCCTGAACAGATAGTAAGACGTAGTGATAAGAAAATATCTATAAATAGCATGACCATTGTTTGGTAATCATTTCGAGCTTTTTTTAAATGTACATGTTAAAACAAAGTGTTTTTTTTAAACTGAAAATTCAAAAGTTGTTTTATTTTTTTATTTTAGTTTTCAAAAGTTTATAACATCAAAGTGAAAAATCTTTATTAGTGTTAAAAGAATTGTCTTTTATTATAGTTTGAAATGGTCCCAGAACATATTACACCAACTATCCCTACTTCTCAAGTATTCTAAACACTCGACCTCGGAAGAAACAAGTAACTAGTGAATCCTACACTCGTTACAATGTTTGGAGCCCTAGCTGGATGACAATTAAAATTACAGTGAAATCCCCTTTAACAAACACCTCTGAATAGTGGATTCTTTTTATAATGAGTTTAAATCTCTCCGACAAAATAACATTGGTTCTTACGGTAAAACAACTTCCCAGTGACGGAAGCGGACATGGCTAGAGGTGCATAATTATGCATATAAATCTCAAAACAATGAACAAATATTGAAACACCAGTCCATATACAGTACTTAACATTAAGAATGTCAGGAATGTCGCTGTCTCCCGCGAAGTGTGAGCAGTCCTGCTTCCCCTTCTGGGGAAAGTTTCTAAAATAGCCAACATAGTGATGACCACGCTGTTTCAAGGTCACACCTCCCTCCCCTTCTGAGCCTTCAGCAGGGGTTGTCCCATCAGTTCAGTCTGTGCTCGCATGTATACACATATTTTTTTCATTTACTTATTTAAAGTATTTGATGTGCACTTTCTAAAGTGAATGATTGTATAATCACATGACTTATAAACTAACTTAAATCTAGAACAGACACAACATCTTGTCCCCCAGCTGTTAATTCATCACTGTGAAAGGGGAAACAGACATTTCACTTTTGATAAACGTTTTGGCCATGCCGGAAATCAAACCTGAGACCTTTGCCCAGTAGACAGACACATTAACGACTGAGCTAAAGTGTCGGACGCCTACAGTACAGACGGTCTACTGTTCACATTTCATTTGTATTCATGTATTGTCCTGAGAATAATGCAATCTGTACCATAAGTTAGGTACTGTATTTAGTCACGTGTCATTATTATCCCACATGCAATACTGTACAATGCAGTAATGGATTGTTGTAGATAATATCCATAGTATATAGGTTCATACAGATTAAAGTGTGCAAGCACTATAATTTTAAAAATATATATTTCCAAATTATGGACACTTCTTAATAAAGAAATACATTTTTGTTATGTTTAAAGGTGTCTGCCTATAATAGATTTCACTGTAGTAAAATTTCCCTTTTAAATTAGCACATTCCGTTTCCTACTTTAATTTCTAAGAAATGATTAAAAGAGGATCAAAGAGCAAGACCTACATACCAACCAAAAATATCCAGGTTCAAATATTCATTTTTTTAAAACATCACAATCATTTTTAGAGCACATCAGGCACCTTTTTCTTGGTAGGAGAAAACAGAACATTGTGTGTTCCGCTAAAAAAGAGGTCTGATTTACCCCCGGATCTTATTTAAATCGTTTTAAATGTTAACTTTGCCACTTCAATTATTTGATGAATATTTGTTGAATCATGTAGTTTGGTGGTATTTTATAACTTTCAATGATGACTATTTTGTGTTTCAAAATAAAAGAGGTAATATTTACTAAATAAAACCAAAAAAATCAATAAATAAAATAAATTGTCTAACGCTAGACAAGGATGTAAAACTCTAAACCAAATTATAACAAATGTGATGTTTCCGTGTAATACAAAAAAAGTCTCAATAATGTGTTCAAAATTTTTATAATTATAAAAATTGTCATTTGTTTAAAAATGAGGTGGCCCAATGGCTAAATAATTTTATAATAAAGCAAATTGATAAAACTAAAGACAAAGGAAAAATAAACTACTAAGAGTAAATGTGATGAAGAAAGCCCACCTAGGGAAAGAAGAAAAATGTGGGAAGAATCCAATGCACAAAGGTAACATCATCTTCCTTTTCTCTGTCTTCTATAGTAGAAATAATCACACACACATTTTAAATGACTGTTTGGTTACTACTATAGAAGAAAGGAAGATGTCATCTCTGTGCATTGGATTCTTCCCACATTTTTCTTCTTTCCCTAGGTGGGCTTTCATAATTTAATTTACTCTTTTTAGTTTATTTTTTCTTTCCCTTTATCTTTATCAATTTCAATTATTATATAATTATTTAGCCATTGGGCCACCTCAATGATAAACAATAGTATATATAAATGTGTATCAGATATTAATCAGTGAATATGGTTCATCATCTATTTTACCAAATAAAAAAATACCTCAAAAATACTTTCTATTTTGCTAAATATTGAGAAAGTATTTTCATACAAACAATTCTGGCATTAATTTATCCAAAACTTAACAGGTAACAAAACCTTATAGTCATTTATTTGATTAAAAAACCAACTAATATTAAAAATCACATACATGGAATTAATTAATAAATAATATATTATGTGGAGATAGTTATTACCTCCTAAACACAAGTGATAAAAACAATAATCTTGTTGTACTGTGTTTAATTACAATGTGCTAGACTCCAATAGCTGCTAGAACACACAAACTGGTTTAATCACTTGCATCAGAAGGATAAACCATGACTTGTGATTATATCAAGTTTTTGGGTGAAACTAGCCTCCTAAGACATAAATGCGCCGCTGGTAACCTTGTACAGGAAGTGCTGGATGTCTTATAGACATTACCACAATACATTATACATGTTTTGTAAATAGTCAAAACTTTGTGCATGAATGTTACTTTAATTCCAATAAGTATTAGGGGCGTGAGAAGCTATGAATCTTTGATTTGACTCAAAACAAACAAAAAAATCTGCTTCGACATCCCTTCGGAAAAAATATTCCAGAGCCAACAATAAAGGTAATGACAGCTAAATTATTCAACATATTGTCAATTATTGAAATTTAAGTGTAAATTTGTAATATATATATATATATATATATAAATTTGAATATAATCTTTAGTTGAAATGCATGTTGGGAATAATAGCTTGATTTATCATATGATAATGAAATATTACAGATAATTGTGCAATAGTACATTTAAAAATGATTTTAGTATGTAAAACTACATAAATAAGCACAAGATAATATTTTTTCAACCATAAAACAGTAAAAAAAAAATAAGAACTTTTATTCGAATTTGATAATAGTTCATATATTTGTTTCGGGTTCGCTTCGAATTAAAAAGGTTTACTTTGTACACCCCTAAAATATATGTTTATGTGAGTAAACTTTTACCAAACAAAAAGAAACTTTCACACGCAAGTCATAAACACATGGGTTGCCCACTCGATTGTTATTACATACAAACTTTAAAGTGCTTGAGAAAATAAATCAAGCCTCCACTTATAAAGAGAACAACATGAAAGGCAACTTTTGAGATTGATTTCATCTAGAATGAATCTTTTGACAATCAAAAACTGTAGTAATCTTTATACAGACACACAACACTGCCTCAAATTATGAGTTTGGTAACATCATAACAAGTCGATAAATGTAAAGAATCTATTATTTTACTTGATATGCTTCCTTTGCTGCAACTTGCTGACTTGCTCCTCCAACTCACGAATCCGTCGGTCACGGTTAGTCAGTTGTTTCCTCAGGAGCTTAAGTTCCTCACACTGACGCGAGTATGCTCTCTGTAACTGAGAAAATATGACCACACCAAAGGATATGAATTTAAATTTTTTAGATATTTTAAAAATTACAAAAATAAAATTTAAAAACGTTTCTTGGTTTTGTTTTGTTTTGTTTTGTTTACCTGGTATTCAGTTTTTGGACTATCAACTAGAAGCTCTTCATGCTCATCAGCAAATGAGTTTGATGTCTTAAGGTAATCTTCATTGGCCAAAATGTTTGCCTGAAAGAATTGAACTGATGTTATTTTTATTATTATTGCTAACATTGTTTTATATGTTAGAATAAAAAGATACAGAACATAATATATTATTTCTTATTTTTAGTAAAAGTTATTTTAGTAGTTTGACAACTGCTATGTACAGTGTGATCTTGTCTGGGCAAGCAATGCCCACTCTGCATTGTTGTTTCTACTGGACAACACTGTTATTAATAAAATGCCCACCTGTCCTGCCCTATTGTTGCCAAACATCTGCTGAATCTGGTAAAACTTTGTGCTCTGGTTGCTGCTTGTTTTTTGACTCTTTTCTGATAACACCTGGAACAACATACACATCACTAGCATGAGTGGGACAGAGCGTTTAACAGCTCTAAATAAAGTGTGGAGGGAGATTTCATGTCTACAATTTGTTAAGTATGGGATAGGGTACTGTAAAGAGGGATGGAAACTAATAATACCTAGGGTCGTATTTATAGTCTACTGTCCGACACCTTAGCTCAGTCGGGAGCGTATCTGTCTACTGAGTCATGGGTCCTAGGTTCAATTCCCAGCATGGCCGAAACATATATGATTGGTGGAATGTGAGTTTACCCTTTCACAGTGATGAATTAACAGTCGGGGACTGGATGTTGTGCCTGTCCTAGTCTTAAGTTAGATTATAAGGCCTATAAAACTATGAAAGGCTTATCAAGCCGGTAGTGGAAAATATATGGCTTGAATAAAAAACTGACCCAAACCATAAGCTGGAAACAGTAATGGATGTAAAGTAAACATAGTATATTCTAGGAATTCAACCAAGAGAAAAACAAATGGATCGGGTCAAATGGGGGATTGGCTGATGTCCAAATCACAAAATAGATTCAACCTTTAAACTCTCTGAACCCCAACAAGCAATGAAAGATCATATTTTTATGTTTGTGTTAATTTATAATTAGAGATGGGTTGAATCCACTATTTCTCGAATTCGAATCTACATATTATTTTTGAATCTCGAATCCAAATCCTAGCAAATTGTTAGAAATTTTAATTATTTACAAATACACCTACATTACACAATTTAGGCCTAGACTGCAAATTAAGATTTATTTCAATCATGCTTTCAATTTTAATCAACCCCAGCCATCCCTCGCAAAATACAAGTTAAAATCCACCCAAATTAAACAAACTAGACTCATATTATTATTTAAAAATCAAATCAATCAAAATATGAGTGCCTTTTAGTTATTTTTAAAAGTGTTGTTAGTATGAGTTAAGTTTCTAAAAAACTGTGAAATAAACCGATTATGCCTAGTTAGCATTTCATCAGCTTTAATCATCAGTGAAGGATTATAATTTATTTTAATAAGAAACCAAAAATAAAAATACAAAGATATTTTTAATAAAGACTAAAGCAACATGCCTAGCAATTAAACATACATTGGAAATAGTGAACTCAATAATGCTTAAGTATGTTTTATTATTATTTTATTATAATATATCTATTATCTATCTTAGCATAGAAAACAAGAGATATATTCGATTCTTGCAATATATCGATTTCTGAGAATACATTCTATTTAAAACACACACGAACATATTTTTGACTCTTGCAATATGTTCATTCCCATTTTATTATGCAGGACTACGTTTGAATATTTTTACAATTACTTCAATAACATATTTTTTTAAATAATACTGTCTTAGTTAAAATCAATTTAAAAACAAATTATGCATTAGCAAGTCGTTATTTGATTATTAAAACTCAATAGCTTACTAAGTGATCAGCTTACCTAAATCGATCTTAAACAAACAATCGATATACAATATGTAGGCCAGTAGACATAAATTAACAGTTTTATCGGTGTCTGACTCTTGACAGTATTTATTTTTCATGAAACTGAAAAAAAGTCTAACTTAAGGATCGTATGCAATAAATTGGGGTTCTTTGCATAGTTGTAGATAATTAAAACCATTTGGGTAGTAAGAATTAACGGTATCTTTATTTAATCATCACTCTGGTGAGTAAACATACGATACATCATGGCGGCTGACTTTGTATCATGTGTAATGTGTTCTTATTTCTGTTAAAAAAAGCCGTAATTTGTTTAATTTGTTTTGAGTTTATTTGTAATTCTAGTTTTGATTTTCAGTTTTTGAAGAGTTTTAATGTGTTCATTAAAATATTTACAGGAGTGTTTGTGAGGTGAAAGTTTTAGAAGTGAACATGTGTTGAAACTGAGTCCAAGTTTCCCATAGAGGTAGGAGGGTGGGGTACTAGGCACGTTAGATTTTCCACACCTAACAATTTTTTTTCAAATAATAGCTTTATTCATGCTTATCTCTTTTGTCTGATAAAATAAAGATTACGGATTAAGTTGTGCTTTTCAAGTAGGCCTGACAACCTAAGTAATTTTTGAATTCAAAATATTATGCTTTGTTTATAAGGTGAAAGATTCAAACATCGACTCCAGTAAAACACCGAATCCTCGAATCTCGAATACTTGTCAGGATTTGGTGGATTCGAGTGGCCCATCTCTATTTATAATGTATTATCTCAACTATTTCTGTCTCATCATCGCTAAAGTAAATGTGCTTTATTCTAACCAATTTGTTACTTAATTATTTGTATTATATAAGAAATAAAGTGCAGTGAGCATGTTATAATATCATTAAATTAAAACTATGTGTTAAACTGACATGTAGCCTAGTCATGAAGATGGGACCTTAAAATCCCTTAAATCTTTAGTGGGGGTTTGTGAATAGGAGGACATTTTCACTTCTGAGTCATGTTTGAAGGAAAACATAATTTTATTCAAGTTTTAAAATATATATCAATATTTGTGTTACAAATATTTACAAATACTCACCAATCACCCAAACAAATATACATTTTAAGAATGATAAGTTTTGTAATGACATTGATTTTTCTGTCCTTATTAATATTTAAAATCATATTTTAAAGTAAATATTTTCATTTTTCTTTTTTTCAGTTATTTAAATTAAATTCATCTTTTCTAAACGACAACCATGTTTCTATTTTTCTTTATTTTAGCCGCACGTGTTCGAAGCATGGTTTATTTCCGGGTTGTATTACGCAGTATTTAAGAGCAGGTGCATAGTTAAGCCATGCCTATTTTTAGTTTTCGCGCAGATAAAATAACCCCATTGGTAGATGGAAAGAAATCAAGTAGTGACCTGGGTTTGAGAGTACGAAACTACAGGAAATACAGACAGACCCAAGCTTTGAAAGACGACACAAGTTTGGTGCGTCTTGACCGAGTGATGTGTTGTTTTCTCCCTCGTGGTATCGTCAAATAAAACAGACGTGTTTTTTACTAGTTTTCGTGCACAATCCTCACATAGAATAAACTTAATAGGTACGAGTAACATATGGCTCCCATCGTGTGGCACGATATTACATACCATATCAGTTTTTGTAAAAAAAATTATGACCACACAGATTTGCATTTTCAACTAAATTGAATATAATTGTATATGTTATATTTTTAAGACAAACAAAAGAAAATATTAAGACTCAGTCAACTTTAAAATATCTTGAAATTGAAACAAATCAATCCAACTCAAACTTTTTCAAATAAAATAGAAAATTAAAAGTACTCAAATTATTCAACTCTTAGTAAAAAATGTGAGCCGTGTTCGAACATTTATTGAAATTTGATTCAAACATGAATGTTTGAGTACTCACACAACCCTCATCTTTAAGAAGTTTCGAGAATATGTTGACTCCAAGATTTTTTTCGAACTCAGTGATCTTGGTGTAAAGTGCCCACGTCAGGACTCTATGTTCGTGGGTTCAAACCCAGGCAGGGTCAACAAATTTTTCTTGAGCAATAAAAATCTGTGGCGCAACTTCCTTCAGAGGGTAAGTAAAGCCACATGTTGATATGGCATGTAAGAATATCTGGAAGGTATGTGAAAACACCTTTCCCAGCTAAATTGGTAGGCCCTTTCACTCTCACTCATAGAAATTGTCATGTGCTTATATAATGAGTCAGTTCAGAAAGTGCACGTTAAATACCTCAAATAAATTTTTTACATCCATTATTGTTTCCAGCCTGCGGACAGGGTCAGTTGTTTATTCAAGACATATATTTTCCACTACCAGCTTGCTAGGCCTGGCGTAGCTTCATATGCCTTATAATCTGACTTAAGACAAGGACAGACACAACATCCAGTCCCCAGCTGTTAATTCATCACTGTGAAAGGTTAAACCCACATTTCACCAATGATAAATCCTTAAATAATTTTTTTTTTAATTAACCAGAATCAGTTTTAGAGTTCTAATACTGATTATTGATGTTTTAGACCAATATAAATATAGGACAAACCTAAAAGTCAAAATCAAAAACATTAATTCAATTAACTGAATGTATTAATATTTTTATAATGAATGCTTTATAATACAATACAAAAATAAAAAATATTAAGTTACTTTTCCTATTCTTTTATAGCAACATATGTAATAAAATAAAGAAGGTTTCTAAGATTCTGATTCATAAATTAGTGTCTATGTACACTAAACACACTTGTAGCCCAAGCAACGCAAGGTCCCTAAACATAGTGAAGTGACTCTTACATCTACAGGACGATAGTCGGGCACCGTCTCCTGGGACAAGAACGCAAACTTCTTGGTGTTGTTGTTGTGTGCAGCAGGTAACGATATTTCAGCAGGTTGGTAAACCTTGGGTTTGTGTTTTTTCACCATAATGCCTGAAAATACATTGCACCAATGTTTGTAAAACAGTGAAAGTAGTATGAAAATAATGATAAAAATTAAAACTACAAAAATCAAAATCCCCTACTATTTAAATTTAAATAACATTTCAACCAGGGTTACCATACATCCTCTTTTTGAGGCATAAAATATATGTCCAGGCAAGTTTCTTTTAAATGTGAATATGTCCAAAGTTTTTAACCAACGATGTCACCAAAAAAGTTAAAAAATGAGCATTGATGAGATTGAATTTCTAATTATGTTTGTCTTGGGTGAGGTTAGTTTAAAATCTCTCTTGTTTACAAATAGTGAGGCTTCTCATTTGTGGCACTAGAAAACTGTTCTTCAATTGTGAGCCGAGTTTCTCCTCTTTACAACAGCAAGTTGATTCAGATCATGTTCTTTTAAGGTGGGAGTGTAGAGAACCTGAGTTAATGGCAATATTTTTGCAGTTTTTATATGAGAACTTTTTTTTTGACCAAAATAAATAAAATATTACTCCAGTGGAAACGTGTAGTTTAATTTGATTCACATGGTGATATCAACAGTTCTTGAATATCTTCCAAGAGCCTAGTGGTATTAGATGAGAAACTGTTTAAATGAAGAGAAAAAATTGCTATTAAATTTCAGGACACCCTTGATAGATATTCAAGACCTGTTGAGGTTACCATGAGACGAAAATTAAACTCTATGTTTCCATTGAAGAAATATTTTATTTATTTGCCCAAAAAAGGTTTTGATAATAAAACTGCAAAAACACTGCCTCAATGACCTCTCGGTGATTATTTTGATGCAAGGAAGTTATTATGATGAATGAGGACATCTTTGTATTAATCTCTAAACACTATGTGAATAATTTCAACACAATCTGGATTTTATGTTCATTTAACTCATTTATTCTTCCATGGTTATTTTCAAATAAAAAAGCAAAGTATTCTTGCAATTTTAATGAAAATAAACCATTATTGCAACATGTTTTTTTTTCTTCCATCAACTATGATAACCCCGGTTTCAACCAAGTTTTAAAATATAAGTAAATGATATGAAACACAATATACCAACTCTTACTCATGTGTCAAATTAACAAAACACAGTATATACAACTTATTTAGTTAGGCCCTACTGATTTGTATATGTAATATATATTTTTAACTTACTAAATAAATAAATCAAGTACAGGATGGCCCAGGGAAAAGTAGCCCACTTCCTATATCCAGCAGGCGCCTCGCTCTGAATTGAAAGAGGTAAATCCCCTTCCACCTTCTGTTGTAACATGTGGGTAAGTCAATAAAACTTTAGACAAGCAGTTCACTTGCTCATTCTTCATGTCACAATATGGGTGGAAGGGGAATGACCTTCTCCAATTCAGAGTGAGGCGCCTGCTGGATATAGGAGGTGGGCTACTTTTCCATGGGCCATCCTGTATAAAGAAAGTGGAAGGCTATTAGTGTTGACACTGATAAATTGTAATCAGGCAATTGCCAGTGCATCAGTAATATGTCAAAATTGTGTGTTTTAAAACAATGTCAACTATGTCCTGTGGAAGAAATATTTAAGTGTTTGTAAAGATGTATCAATGGTGTCACATCATTGGTAGTTTTCTCTAGTATTCATTAAAAGACAATGAAGTTGGGACCAATTACAACATTTTATTGTGTTTAAAAATATTATGAAATAACCATTAAAAAACTATTTTAATGATCTCAAATTTGATTGTGTGGACTTAAGAATATAGAAAATTGCACATCTATGTTAGTTATGGTTCAAGTCTAGAGAAGTAAGGCAGGAAGACTACGTCTAGGGAAGTAAAGCAGGAAGACTCCTCTCCATAAAGCCTATGTCTACGAAAGTAAAGCGAGAAGACCAACCACTCCTCCCTTAATATGTTAGCAAGACGAGAGAACTCACTTGGCTGCTGTCTAACAGTCTCACCAGTTTGCATGGACATGAGCACAGGATGACAGTTCTTGCCGCTGATCCACTCCTGTGCTGTCAACGCAGGGATTGGTGCTGCTGTGTCTGGATACAAGTCTTCTTGGAACTGGTCACTCTAATTGACACACACAGCTGTCCGTTACAATCCATTAACAATATATACACACTACTTTTATCTATGAACATGCAAAAGGTTATTATTAATGTATATAAGAATAGATTTATTAAAGAAATTTTTGTTTTTAAATTAACCATAACTAGTTAGATGTATCTTGATTAATGGAACAGTTACAATTATATTTTAAATATGATTTCTTACATTTAAAAGTTGAAATAATAAGTTACGTCCAGGTTTCCTTATTTGGGGAATTAGGTTTGAAAATTTCACACTTTTTTTTATGACTTTTGAAAGTTACTTTTTCTTTAGTGATGTGTTGTAAAATATAAATGTGCCCTATTCATTGTACAACATAGACGCCCTTGTATCAAATTTTCTATAATTTTTTATTTAACTTATCTCGCTACTGAACCTTCAAACCTTCTGATTACTTTTCAACTAAGATAATGTTTTCTCTGGTTTATTCTACAACACTTTTCCAACAACTTCTTTCGGTCATTCATTATACTAACCGCTTAAAAGATAGAAGTCAAAAATCTAAATTTTGTAATTTTACTAATATTTCCTGTTAATTTAACACAAATGAAAACATACACTGAAATTTATATAATTTAAGTAAATATATAAAGCTACATATATTTAAAGTTACCTTGCGAGGAACAACCATGGAGATGGGTTCACATATTCCTTTGGTAGCATGAAGCTTGTAGAATCGGAATATTTCACATTGTGCGACGTCACAACCCCTCTTTGGCATGAAGCCGAGACCTCTCTGCAAACACATATGAGCAAGAGTCATCTAGAACCAAGCAAAGAGCTTTAGATAGTGGTCACTACCCAAAGCATGTAACAAGTACTCTACAGTGTCACAATCATAGCATAACAAGTTAAAAAACATCTATTATAATATTACCCGACCTTTCTAGTTTTTTCAGACAAAATTTTTCAATTTTTTCTGACTAACCTTTTTAGTTTCCATAGGTGAATGACAATTTTTTTTCCTTTATTAAACTGATCAAATATATTTTTTTAAATGCTAGCAGCTACTAAACATTAACATTTTTGAAAGTTAATTTTACATCATGAAAGAATTTAGGTATTATTTGTGGAGTAAAAAACAAACTAAAACGATCTCATGTTATCAGACTGCCATATCATTTGAATCAAAAATTTTCACTTTTATTCAAGTCTTTTAAGTAGATCAAAGTTTTTTTAGGGATGTTTTCCCTTTTTTGCCTGTCTGTAACCAACGACCATGTAATAAAATAGTAGGTATTCAATTTATTTCTGATATTGCCAGAAAGAGCACACAATAAGTCACTATGACAGGATACAAATGACACTACACAATGACAGAATAAGTGTGTGTTAAGTAAATTAGATAATGTAGGTCACAGTGATGAGATGAGAGAAAAAAAAGGAAACCAAAGGACCTCCTAGTTACAATTTCCCATAGTCAACCAGCCACGAGGGACTCCGAACCCTGTTCTTTAAGCCCACCTTTGGCCTGGTTTCCCCCTATGGCTTGTTGACACCTCTCTTTCATGTCAGTGCTTCCAGTTTGCTTGTTTACTGATTCATCACAACAAAACTCATACCTTTCATTACCACTCACTACTCATAACATCAGATGTCCATACCAACATGCCTTCCAATTGAGATCGTTGGCGACATCTTGTAATTTAAAGACTTGACATTTATAACAAAACAGTAATCTTTTACAAGTGTTGGCAACCCAAAATGTAAACATATGATTTTTAAACTGTCATCCGAGTAAAAACCTATCATGAACAGACTCTAGTAACCAAATGTTTTTCTTATAATTCATTCACTATAACATTCATACATTAAGTTTTAAAAGTGTTATATTAATGATCTGGGGCCTGGTTGTTAAGTTCATCCTATATTATAATTGATTGTGAACCACCAAAAATCAGTATTAGAGTTTTAAAACAAATTTCACTTGAAAAATTGAAAAACCTTTTTTTTTAAATGATTTGATTCTTGAATCCTCTAATCTCAAATTTCCTTTGGGATTTGACTGATTTGAGGGTCACATCCCTCATGTATTTAGTTTAAATGACCACTACCCTAATAGTCCTCAAATAGACCACACGTTTCCCCAAAAACTAACTTTATAAATAGGCCCTTGGGTAGTAAGTAACAATTTTGTACTTCTAAGGACTGTATGAGCTTTGGTCCAAATAGTTTAATGTTGTCGAAACAGAATGTGTTCTTTACCAATTAATCTTGACAAAGTTATTTACAAATAGTTTTTCCTTGCTTGATACATTGCTATTTATTAGTAGAAACACAACTTGAAGAAAAAATTGCTATCAAAATGATATGGCCAAACTTTCACCAGTTACCTTTCCTTTACAACATATTCTAAATACTTTTTGTTGCCGACCGTTGGTTAAAACTGGTATTTATTGTGAGAAGTATTTTGTGCACGTATTTATTGTTTATTAAGTATGACATATCCATCATGGCTGAACATCTAAAGAAAGAAAAAGTCTCTCGGCGAATATATGGAAAACCAAATTTTAAAATTAAATATGTAGAAATTCTTATCAATAGGAAAGCATGAGATATATTTTAAAAAAGTCATGCCTTTTAAAGTTATTGTATATAACCCAAATCCTGGGGCGGCATATTTTCAGAACAATAACAATATGGTACTTATCATCATCATCAACATGCACAGTTTCCTGTCTCGAAAATAGGCCTCTCCATTTATGTTTGTCCTCCTATTATTATTTTTCTTCCTCCATGCGAGCCTACTCCACTTCTCTCCTCTCCACACTCCTCCTCACTCCCTTTATCCACCTGTCCTTGGGTCTTCCTCTTGGCACTTATATTATAAATTATATCTTTGTCCAGTGGCAGCAATGTAAAGCGTGAAATGTGTTCTTCTATTCACTATAAAAGCCATCTTGTGTTTGTTCCTTTTATATGGTACTATCCACCTTTCCTGTACCTTCTTCCAAATTTAATTCAATTACCTCATAAAGTTAAACAAGGTTTACCTTGTAGAGACATATAATATGGTAGTTATATTATGTAAATTTACATTATATCAATGTAAAAAAATCTTAGTATTTATATTAAATTGAGAATATGAAAATTTCCAAGCCTAATCTTGGCTGAGTATATTCCTCTTATGTCCAAGTTTTCGTAAATAGAATATAAGTTTAATATAATCACAAAGGACATTGTAATGTATACTTTTGTAAACCCTTAGATTATGGTTACTCTCCCTCTCTCAACTAATAAATATGCTTCACATATTATTAGTTTATCTTTGATATGAATAATATTCACTGTGTTGTAAATTTGAATCGAGCGGGAGGTCTTCAATCTCCGCTAGAATGCGTGGCGGAGAATGTTTTCTCTGTCACACATGTGCATTCTTTGTTCATGGTTTTTTTGTTTTGTTTTGTTTTGTGTACGTGTCCCTGACGCCACTCCAGTCTGGTCTCGCAAGATATTCAGTTGCCATGTTTCTTTTTTCTCTTTTCGGAGTTCTACTATGAACCAAACATTACAACCTTGTGGGGAAATTATTATTTAATAAAAAATGCTTTGATGGCCATGTTTATTTTTCTCTTTTCAGAGTTCTACTATGAACAAAACATAACAACAAAATGAGCTTATAAAAAAATTTCAATATATTTTAAGATTATTTGTTAAAAGTAATTTAAATATTCAAAAAAGTATTTGCCTTTACCATAAAGTATCCATATAATAAACTAACCTGTGGAGATCCAGACAAGAACTGGTTGAGGTAATGTAGCCAAGGGGCTTGGTCCGCCACTTCATAGTAGCGGATATTACCGTCTCCCTGTAAAACAACACAAGATAGAGCGGATATTACCGTCTCCCTGTAAAACAACACAAGATGGAGCGGATATTACCGTCTCCCTGTAAAACAACACAAGATGGAGCGGAATATTACCGTCTCCCTGTAAAACAACACACAATGGAGAACACTCAAAAACACAAATTAATTACAAATTTTAGAGGTGTAACGATGATTAGTTGATTAAGGGTAAGTGATATTTGTGATGCAAGAAGGTAGTTGCTGCAATTCTTTACTAACACGTTGAAAAATAAGATGTTTTTAGTAGCCTTGTAGGCAGTAACAGGAATGGCAAGGTTAATAACCTGCTAGCCAGGTATCAAGGAACATTGTGAGAGTCACCGCCAAACAACAGTAGCTTCCTAAAAGCTGTTAAGGGGGTGGCTTTCTTCCCTTGTCTTGGACTGCACTAATGGTCCGGGGGACAGTTAGGTTCATTCATGTTGGATCTTGAGGACAAATGGGAGGGTTTTCCTGATTTTTAAAAAATATCAGTTGAGTCGATTAGGTGACTCGTTACTCCTGTTTCGCCGGGCTTGCGCCAAGGATGGTCCCGGATCAACTCTTTTTGGAAGTCCAGTTTTGTGACTCTTTGATCAACACCTCACATTAGCCGCTCGGGTATCTGCCCCAATAACAATGAGACCCAATTAACTGAATGGATGAATGAACGTTATTTTTAATGGATTATAGCAAAAAATGTTTATATTTAATTATTATTTATATTTTCTATAATTCCAATATATTTACTACACCTGTACAGGAATGACATTTTGACTTTGGGAAATTTTCCGCTGGGACAGGAAAAATATTAAAAGTAGCTTTTCAATTTAGACTCATATTTTATTTTTCATAATTTTAATACAAACTTTACCTTCCCATTCATTAAAAAAAATCAATCCAAGAATTAGAAGCTTTTGGCAATTTGATCAGAAAGGGAACAAATTTTATAGTTTCTATCAAGTTCAAATGTAGTGGGAGTTGTCAAAGATATTTTTGAATAGGGTCCGGAAAAGGGAAAAAAGCTCTGAATCAGTTGGAGTTGTAGGTCTAAACAATACATTTAAATTCTCTAATCTTGTAGAATTTTTCAAAGGAAAAAAGTATGTACAATGTACACTAAAATTTTTGATATCAATTTATTTTTAAATTGTAAGTTTTCCAAATCAAAACTAAATATTATTTTGTCCAACAAATGTTTAGTAAGGTAAAATAAAAACCTAGGCTTAGTGCAACTAGTATAATTGTGTATTTTTAATCAAACATTTTTGGTATGAATATAAATAGATTCTAAGAAAAGTTTTTAAATATAAAATTCATTTCGTGAATTTTAAAAGCTACTTACACAATGAAACATTTATCAAACTAATATGAAAAAATAAGTGGATCACTGTCTTGTTCATAACTACACACAAAAAAATATATCAAAACTGACAACAACAACAAAAAACAAACCTCACAAAAAGCGATGAACTGGACTCTAAAAATATTATTGTTTATCTATGATATAAAAACAAATGGCTGCCATTTTTTCAAATAGTAGTATTGACATAGTAAACGTGTCTTTATGCAAATTAGTGTGATGGTGTATTTTTTGAAAATTTTTTTATATTTAAAAAACACTTTTATTATTATTTTGCACTATACTTATTTTTTCTGGCCATGAATCTATTCAGAGGTAAATAATAACATTAATTAAAATTATAAAGCCTAGTGTGGTTATATTATTTAATGGCTCTGTTGTGTTGTCTAGGTAGTTTTAAAATAAAAGTGATTGAAGTTTCGGGTACCTATCCATCTTATTAACGAAAGATAAGGTTAATTTAACCTTTAATACATTAATAATATTCTTAATGAACATTAAATACAAACATTAAATTGATAAATAGTCCTTTTGCTGGGACTTTTTCATATTATTTGTTTCCTAAAAAATCAGGGGGAATTATTTTTCCCACTCGAGTTTTTGGAACATCCAATTTCCCGAAGTTTGGGACCCCACAGAGACCTAATTTTTGTATATATTCACGGCCGTCTGAGAGAATACATGAGGGATCGTCCAATTTTAAATCCAAGGGTAGTGCCTAGAATATGTCCTTCTTTACCTTTATACTTGACCAAACAGCAAGCAACTGAGAGAAGTGATACTAAATTAAGAAGATGACATTTTCTTGAACATTCTGAAAGAATTAGTGAAGAACTTTTAAATAAAGATTTAATCAAAGACTTTTCTTCATTATGTACTGATGTTAATGTTAAACTAGTTTGTATAAACCAGTACAAACATAAAATTGTACACCACGCAATCTATTTTTACATTGTTAGATTCAAAAAAAAAATCCAAACATGCGTAAAAGTGTTAAAATTGACAGGTATTATTTAGTAAATCTTAACTTTTGTGGTTTTGATGTCATCGCCGATGACCTGAGATGGATTTTGCAACCGAACTTAAAGCTACAAAAATGGTCGCAGCTTCAAAGTATTTTCGACAAATACTTTGGTAACTTTTCTTTTGTATCTTCCGCAGGAACTGTGTTTGAAAACACCATAAAAATCTTAAGTGTATTGAAAGAACATTTACAAGAATCTTCAAGTGCTGAACTTTTCACTCATTTGGATTTTCTTACAAAACAAATTGAATTAAGTACAAAACAAAAGAAGAAAATATACAGTTAGTACTAATTATCAAAGCTTTTCTATTGTAAAACCAATCTAGTCCATGCTACTCCACCATAAGATCAAATCATTTGCTTGTACTGCCTCACTCAAAATATTTACAACAATTGTCATCAAAAATGTTGATTCCTCCAAAAGACGACATTCAGAACAAACATTTCCTCAAATTTGTTGCCAATAAATTGACAAATTGAAAGGAATATGTGCTTCTTCAAGTGGATGAAATATATGTAATACCCAGCATTATTTATAAAAAAGGTAAATTACTGGCTTCGCAGATGATGACGTATCAAAACATATAAAAACTGTTGTACTATTTATGGTGTCATTAGCTTTCGGTAGTTTTAAGGAAGTTGTTGCTCTCATACCTGTCAAGAATCCGACACGTTCCGACTTACAAGCCATGACTCTCAATGTAATTCATTTAGTTAATAGTTGTGGTTTGAGAGTACTTGCAGTAATAAGCGATGGTGATAGAATTAATTGCAATATGTTCAATATTATGTTGGAAGAGTCGCCCAATAAATATACAGTCAAATTGTGTCATCCCAATATCTTCCTCTCATTTGATACTGTTCAAATATTAAAAATTACCAGGAACAATTGGTTGAATCTTAAGGATTCAAATAAAATATTTACTTTACCTCCAATGGAAAATAAAGGAGACTTAACTCTGATGTCCACCAAATTTTCAGATATAGTAGAACTATACAGATTGGAGTGAAACTCACCGGTAAAAAAAAGTACCTAAACTCACTTTCAAAACCATGTGCCCCACAAAATGTTAACTTGTATTAAACATTTTCAATGAAACAACTTTGTCTGTGTTGAAAGTAAAATAAAACACGGCACCTGGAATAGCTTATTTTGTGCAATTGATAATAAAATGGTGAAATATTGTAAATATAAAAAGTCGACTAAATGGTAAGAGACAGGATTTGTGTTATCCATTTAAGAATTCAGATGATGATAGATTAGTTTTTTTGCAATATATTTTGAATTGGTTGGAAAAATGGAAATTGCTAAATTTAAAGGTAGGGAGTCATACAAGTGACACAAACAATGCCCTCTATCATAGAACTGTGGTTTTGTTTGAGTTTATAAAATGTTCACTCACTGAATTGAGTGTAGATTTTGTTTTGACAGATAAACTCCAGACTGATAACCTAAAAGCTTAACAGCTGATATGATTCCAGGATCCTCAATTTTGTACATTTGTGGTTATGCTTGCTACAAATTGTCAGTTCGTTTGGAATGCAGTTCATGCATTGATTTTTTAGCCGGGCATGATATAGATGATAGCTATTTCAATGAGCTTACCAGGGGAGGACTAACTAGTCCATCAACAACTGTTTTGAGGATTGGCGTATCGGACAAGCAACTTTTCATGTGTTTGGCCTACAAATACATTTGTAATGATCCAGATGTAGATAAATTTATTAACAACAATTGTTTCTGCAGTAGTTCCTTGCGAGAATTATTTTCTTTGGTTTTGTCAACCCTTGGAAATATAATTCTTAGCAATTACACCAAGTATAGGAATGATAAACTTGTTTCGAAAAGAAGAGAAAATTAAACACTTTACAAAAGTAAAGTTCCAAACTTATATTTATCGAGATTGGTAAGTGTTCAAAGCAAATGCATAAATAAAACTCTTAATTTTATTAAAATATTTTCTAAAGTGTCACACTGGACACAAGAATTGAACAATGCTCTTTCTAGGCTTCAATCCAGTGCCCTTTAGTAATTTTTTTTTATCATAATATTCTAATCATATTTGCGAACAGTACATAATCCTTATCTTGCAAATATTAATTTGAAATTATTATTTATATGTTTATTTGTTGTGTTTTTCAACCTCTAAAGTATTTTTGTTCAATGATATACATAAAACATATTTAAATTAACTGTCAGTATCGTTTAAAATGACCCATAAGTTTTTAAATGAAAGAAAACTGTAAATATTCACACAATTCTCCAAAAGAACCAGCAAATCGCTAGGCCTCATGACGTCACTACAAGCAGAGCTGCCACATTTAACACTCTGGCCTGTAACTAAAGACGGCCATGATATATTTCCTGTTCTGTTCATAATTTTTCTCTAGAGTCAGATTCGAATGTGAGATTTAGAATGTGTAAATAAAATAAAGGTTCAGGATTTGTTGTTAAAATAAAGATTTGAAAATCATAAATATAGATTTGGGAATCATAGATAAAATAAAGATTTGGATTCATAAAATAGTAGAGTCGACCCAACTCTAGTTTTAAATGTAAACAAGCCCATTAACTTCCCGCCCATCCAGAGTGCAACCATTCCCTTGGTGCTGGCCTCTTACACGAGACCGAGGTTAAAGAAGCTTTTTTTTTCAGCCCTGCGTTTTAATACCCATTTGAGTTTTAAGCTTTAGGGCATTAATGAGTTTTAAAAGGTGCATAATACACTTTCTATGATGGTGTACTTGATACCATCTTGAACTAAGCTATTTGTGTTCTAACAACTCTACAGTCTACAAGCTTTGTCATTCATCATGAAGTTAAGCTTACTAATGAAGTTTCCAAATAAACGAACAATAATATGAATTGAATATCTTAGTAATAATGTCTAGAGAAGTAATGGCCACAGTAACAGTGGAATATCCTATCAGCAATTGATGTGAGACAAAGGTAACAGAAATAAAAAAATATAGAATACCAAGAAATTTAATTCTTTTATGTTTTATTAGATTTGCGTTTAAAAAGCCCACATTTCCAACACAAATAATAATCTCAAAAATTTAGCAAGACTTTTTTAACATTAAAATTACTATCAAAACCGTTTTTAAAAGTTCATTGTAACATTTATGTAATAGTAATAAATGCGTGAATTAAAACGAAACTAAACTTGTTCACGAAATTGACCACATGGATTTCTAAATGCGAATTATGGTGCATTGTGTTGATTTAAATGTGAATTGATGCCATAACATTCCAATAAACAAAAGAGTTCCTTCTGTCTGAAAAATGTATTTCCCCCAACCAAAGACTATTGTTAACAGCAGGGTGTCCAGCCAAACTAAATCTTGAAATTCCCTGACTTTTCCCTGTTTTCCAGGTTTTCAGGGTCGCTGGACACTCTGCAGATGATATTGAGCCGGCTATAATAATAGACATATCGTGTCCAAAGGGAAATATTTAAAGAGACAAAAGAAGAATAAAAATAAACGATGTTTTAGCAAACTAAATTATATATTTTAAACCTATCATTAGTTTGTTTCATATATTCAATGTTTAGCCGTATTTTTCTATATGTTACACAAAAGCTTACCTACCACCAAAATAAAAGATGATATGTTAACATTTTTCACCCAAAAAAAATACATTAAACTATTAATACCAAAACCAATCTTTTATTTAATGAAATCCAATAATTTTATGAACCACAAATGAGGGTTTCTACTGATCGACTCACCTTCCCGGCCAGAAAGACGATGCGAGTGTCGTGGTCATAGTAAGGGAAGAGCACCCCTGATGACGAGTCAATTGTCTCGATGCAAAGAGGAGAGGAGAGGTCGCTCTGACTCCACACAGCATACTGGCGATCAGAGTAGCGAGAGAACCCAGTAGTGAGGAGCCTGCCAGAATTACCCAGGAACACTACCTTGCAGGCCTTGGTGCCTGCGTGACAAACACCTTCCTGTCACAAACAATCATCATAAAGTGAAAAGAGGTTTTCCTTATAGAGATATATTATATATTTGCATCCAATGTCCTTTATGTTATTCCTTTTACATATTCCTATCTATGTGTCCTATCATTTTTTACATATTCCTATCTATGTGTCCTATCATTTTTTACAAATTTCCATTTTCTCCCTTTTGTGTTTTTTGGTTTCCTCTTTTAGGAAGTTGTGTTGCGTGTTTCACTCTCCTCCCTGATGAGTTACGATAGAATGAAACCTAGGTCGGGGGATTGGGCCGTATCAATCTATTTTCTTCCCGAGGCAGCAATGTAAAGTGTGAATTGTGTTCTTTTCATTGTAAAAGCCATATTGTGTTCATCCCTTTTATATGTTTCATCTATCTTTCCTTTATCTTCTTCCAAACATAATACTATCATCTTATTTAACGGCCCCTTCAAAAACACAATTTAAAATTAATTTGATTGTTAATGAGTCAAGTCATATTGTTTGACTCTGTATTTGTTGTTTTATAATGATAATAAGGTGTATTAAAAAAATCAAATTAATTTGGGTCAGAAATAAATGTCAATATGTGTGCATTTTTTCTTTACTTCCTCCATATGTTATATTAAAGGAACTGACCTTGAAAATAAACAAAACAATGTCCTTTAGTATGACTAAAATATAGTTATTTGTGACCTGAATGTCTGAAACAAAGACAAGAGAATGGGCCCAAATCTTTGAATTATTAAGGATATTTGAGAATAGAGAAGTTGACAAAATTTCAGATTCAAAATTCAAAAAACTAATTTAGTCTGAATAATTTTTAAGAGCTATTGAGATGTTTATTAGAGGTTCAACCCAACATGATTATGGGACAAACACAACAACCAGCCTTAATACAATTAAATTTATCACTTTATGTGAACAATCCGACACCTTAGCTCAGTCGGTAACGTGTCGGTTCATTGTGCCATGAGTCCCGAGTTCAATTCCAAGCATGGCTGAAAAATTTAAAATTGGTGAAATGTGGGTTTACCAAGGCATATGAAGCTACGACAGGCCTAGCAAGCCGGTAGTGGAAAATATATGGCTTGAATAAAAAAGTGAGCCATGCCACAGGCTGGAAACAATAAGGAACGTAAAAAACGCTTGATGTGAGCAAAATCAAAATCGAAAAAAAAATTAATAATAACAATAAGAAAAAGTTATTCAATTGTGCTTATAATATTTTTTTTAAGAATTGGTCCAGATTAGCGATCAAGGATTTGTTATTAAGATAAAGATTCATATTCAAGATTAGGATTCAAGGAATGTGGATTTGACTCGTCTCTAGTAATTAATTAAAAAGATTAAAATGAATAATAAAATTACAATAAGATAGGTTAAGTTATGTAAAGTAGGAAATACAGCGATATTTGTATTCAGGATCCCTTGGTCTAATGAAATGATCATTTCTTGTCAGTGATGGTGTAACATGTAGAATTGAACTATTAAAATCAAGAGTTAGCAGTTCGAATTTGAACATCAAACTTCCATAATTGGAATTATTTATTCAATGTTATCGTTATCAATTATATATCTATTAGTTTTGGTTTCAATTAATAAAATAAGGATAATTTAATATCATAAATTAGGTCAGAACTAATTGTGATACATCCCGCTTTATTTTAAAATAAAATGATATAATCAATAATTTGTATGCTACATTTAACTATAATCCTTATGTGCTAATTCTATAACACATTGTAATCGTTCACAATATAAAACAATAATTAAGATTACTAAGAAAATGAATACTGTTGTAAAGGCTTGAACTAATATAGATCAGTTCATAAATATAATAAAAGGTAAAAATAGAGTGATCGCTACATCAAAGACTAGGAAGATTAGATCATTCAAAAAGAAAGGTATCGAGCTAATCTTTTAGGGTCAAATACACATTCAAATGGAAATCTTTTTCATCAATCATTTTGTGTGATCTGTCCATTTTCATGGAATTAAACCATAGTACTTTTGAATATCCAGTGGTTTTTCTACCACTTAACTAGTAGATAGATTTTAATGTTTATGTATTGTAAAGAGTGTGTGTGTGAAACTTACCGAGAGAACAATGCCACGCCGAGGCTCAATCACTCGTAATTTCTTGTCCTTACAGGTGGTAGCAATGAGGGAACCATCCCGGTTGAACGACATGGAGAAGATGACATCAGGGTGACAGTCTATAACATTGACAGCTTCCCCTGACCCAACATCCCACACTATCATCTAGAACATGGAGAAGATGACATCAGGTGACAATCTATAACATTGACAGCTTCCCCTGACCCAACATCCCACACTATCATCTAGAACACGGAGAAGATGATAACTAGGTGAGTCTACATTGAGCACAGTTCTACTTCTAAATGCCCTCTTATGGGTATGATACCCAGCATGGGATATCATGCCACACTGGATTATTGCCCAAACTACCCAACAATCAACTCTTACAACCAACACCACCACAAACTATGACCAATACATCAACAGTTCTAAATATTTCTGGCCAGCAACTCTCCAAATCAAACCAATAAGTTATGTCCTGATACCTAACGCTATGCCCAGCCCAATGTTTTATATTAGCTTTACACTACAGAAAGTTTCCAACCTATATTTCTACAAAGCACTCCCCTGTACCCCTAACTTATATATTATTATTTAGCACCGCGTCTTACTACCCGTTCGGGTTATACGCTTAAGCACTAATTACGCTAATGGATTAGGAATTGGGAGGGTTGAATTTAGAGGAAGTGAACCCACATTTGCGTGGAGTGAGAGTGGAAAACCATTTAGGGAACCCCCCCCCCCCAGTTCACCCGATCGAGATTCGAACCTCGATCTCCCCGTCCTCGGTGGTAGAGCTCAACACGACTAGCGCGTTAGCCAACTACGCCACCGAGGCAGGTACCCTTAACTTAGCTCCAGAACACCGTCAAGTTATAAAATCACTCCTCCATAGCTAGAACGTTCTAATACTACCAGCTGTCAGATGATCCACTAGTGGTAATGAATAAATAAGATTACATCTCAGAGACAGCTTTCAGACTCATCCACAGACTTAAAAATAGACCTTAGACCCACTATGCAACTTGATAACTAGCTTCAAGAGCTTATCTCTAGAGAAACCAATTGACAAAACCTTTCTCCAAACATGATTCTACTACAATTGCCAAAAAGCGTTCTCTCTCCAAAATTATTGTATATGCTTCTGAAAATTCATAAAGTGCCATTACCACAACCATGAAGAGCCATTGTCACAAGCTGTGGACCACCAAAATAAAAAAAAACTATCACATATGACTCTTTCACGACCTGTCTTAAAACACCACTCTTGTTACCATAAACGTTGTGTTACTGAATACTAATAGTCCGCATGTTCAGAGCCTGGCTGCAGTTGAACATTTCTTGAATAAACGTCCTATCAACAACACACCAATCACATCATTTATCATGAATCTTACTAAATGTACACTACAAAAAATTAATTGATTCATAGACAACAATTTTACACACACCAGTGGGTACAAGGTTGGCTCACACCTTCTTATGCCAGTTTTCTCATTGTTAAACTATAAACTAGCTTTCTTGACTGCCAAATCAAAAACGCACTCTGCTAGTTCCCCTTTATAGATGATATATTCATGGTGTGGACAGCATGTTAAGCCAATAAGACTATTTTCAAACAAACTAAACTATTTTTTCACTCTGAAATTTACTTCAAATTAGTTCATTTAACTAGGTGACACTCCTTGCTGCAGACATAACTATTAGATGATCACATTATAGCTGTTCTCTGCTATTCTATAGCAGACAGGAATTAGGGGATAAAAAAGAGTTTTCTCTTTAACAAATTTAATTTTCAAGCTGGGAGTGAAGGAAAAGGCAAATTAGTGAAAAGGTTATAGATACAATCTAGCTACTAGCTATATAGTCCCTCCTTCCTGCAAATATAAATTTTCAGTTTCTGTATTAACTCCTTCTCTGAAGTCAAATGAATTAACTATAAGCTAGCTATACAAACTTAATTATATATACAACGGTAGTTCATAAAATAACTTCCTGTGGCCAACAAAAAATAAAAGTAAGGAAAAGAAATTACATACAAAAATATCTACAAATATAAATTACCTTTCCACATAGTCACCACCTGAATTAGGTAACTATCTTGTCAATTACCTTAACAAAGAAATTAGCCACTCGGCTTGTGAGCAGAGACATGCCTGTTGACCCATTTTTAACTTCTCGCTGTCCTTGAAGCACTGTGTACTCAGCCACTGTTTCATGAATCAGAGTTGATAGTCGTTAGGAGCAAAGTCAGGACTGCATAGTGGGTGAACAACAACTCTCAGTTGAACTATTCAAGCATTGCCTTAGTGCGAGCAGTGGTATGTGAGTGCACATTGTTTTGAAGCAAGATGACGCCAGAAGTCGGCATACTGCTCCTTTTGTTCTAATGGCCTTCCAAAGTTCTTGTCTCACAATACACTTCCAAATTGATTACAGTGTTTCCTTGTGCTATAAAGTCACCAAGTTGTGCTCCTTTTTGTTACAAAAAGACTTCCACCAAGCATTCAAGGTTTGCTTGAACTTCCTTTGTTTGTTTGGTGAATGAGCGTGCCTCCACTGCACCGTCTTATTTTTGTTTCAGTATTGACATAGTAAACCCAAGTTTCATCATATGGTATGATGTGATTAAATTATTCATGTCTCTCACTCTGGTATCGTTCTAGTAGGTGCTGAGGCGAAAATCTTGTGATGGTCTGATATGTAGAGTTGGGTCAAATCCACTATTTTACAAATCTGAATAACGAATTTGAATCTTTAATTTACCTTTGAATCCGAAATTTTCTCAAATCCTCAGGTTACGAATATCCCGAAGGATTTAAGGGCATCGAAGGTTCGAGAGTCCCATCCCTACTATCATGTCTATGATAATTTAATAGAGAAAAGTAAATTAAATTTATGTAAAATGAAGTGAAAGCTCAGTTAATGTGAAGGGCAAATTTTCCCGAAACTTTGCAATCCCTTTCTGCACAAGCTCATATGTCACAGCAGAAGACCAGCCAGTTCAACCTTCATTGTGAACATACAGTCATTCATCCATTTTCAAACATCGTACACCACCTTCATACACCTTCTTCAACCAAATGTTTGGTCCATAAGCCTCACAAAGTTGACAATGAATCGCAGCAGAACTCGTGGTTTATGCATGAAAAAATTAATAATTGAGAGCATTTCACAGCTGCTGATGATAGCATCAATTTTAGATCACTAATTACATGACACAAATCAATAGTAGACAGTTAGCAAAGTGACAGCTAGATAGCTGCTGAGTTACTCTAGCGCAAGTGTGACATCATGCCCGCTTCCTGGTGTTCTGCTAAAAATAAACATAAGTGACTTTCTGAACCACCCTCTTAGATTTAGGAGAAGAAAAAATATATAAATGTATAAAAGTGGATAAGAAGAATGGCGGAAATAAGGGATTTCATTTTAAAATGGGATGTAATTCAACACAATTACATGTTAGCTCTATTATATTTGGAATAAAGTACAGGAAAGGAGGATAGAAACATATAAAAGGGAACAAACACAATATGGCTGCTACAATGAAAATAAGAACACAGTTATCACTTTACATTGCTGCCATTGGACAAAGAAGTGATAGAGGCAACAATGTAGAGTGTTAATTGTGTTCTTTTCATTATAAAAGCCATATTGTGTTTGTCCATTTTATATGTTTTTCTATCTACCTTTCCTGTTCCTTCTTGCCCAAATATGTATGATACAATTACCTCATAAAGTGAAAAGAGGTTTTCCATATAGAGATATGTTAGCTCTATTAACACACAAGTTGAGTGTTTGTGGACTCACCAAGTGGTCGAAGCCAGCGCTGACCAGGATGTTCTCAGCCGTGGGGTGCCACTCAATGTGACCCACCCTCCTCTTGTGTCCATGGAGGTCTATGAGCCACTCATTGAGGTGTGTGACCAAACCCCCATCTGGGATGTGCCACAGTTTCACCTGACAAGGACCAACAATCACACTTTCACAAGGAACTTATTTAATGTGCGCTTTAACTAGTGGTAAGAAATTAGGGGGAAAACACAAAAAGTGATGGAATTTGGGGGATAATGGGCAAATCAGAATGTTTTAATTGTTTCAACTAATCATAAAATAAATATTAGTATAGATTTAAGTTTCATCTATTAAGTGTGTTTACATTATGTCAATATATGAATTGTCATTAAGTAATATTTGTACATACAAATAATATTATTGAATAGAGATACAGCTTTATACAAGGTTTCTTTTAATTGGTGTCAAATATTCTAGGGGTGTATTCCCATGGATTAAACATTAAGAAAGGGTCTTACAAACATGGGTCTAGAAACACTTAGTTTAGAGTTATTAAGGGTTTTCCTCAAAGATTGATTAGTCATGGGGGATCCATTGAATGGCCTGCTTAGACACCCAGATTCAAATCCAATAGTTTTTTATCTCTTGGGACATTTAAAGTTCAATGTTTATGTAACTACTGGGCCTGATGAGGTTTTAAACGGATGTGAGCAAATACATAACAAGCTTATACTAGTTACTGAGAAATTATTCTGATAGGATGACTTATAAATATGTCTTATGTGAAAATAAAGTTTTATTTTCTTTATCAAGAAATCACACCCTCATTTTATGTTAGATCACTTTTCACTCTCATCTGAACACAATAATTTTGGGATTGTTAAGTTGTGATCCGTGAAGTCACATTTATAAGCATGATGTTATGAGGATTGCGATGCTGTATTAAATTGAAATAATATTCGCAACCGACACCAAAACATCTTCCAACATGGTGACATGATAAGGTGTCATTCACTCGTACACACCTCGAACAATGTGTATGTTACTGTTCCTTCTAGAATCCTCTACAATGTAATCTCATGGCTTTCACCACTTTAAAACACCCTTTAGGGTGTCTACAACAGTACCAGTCTAGAGTAATACAAAGGCCAATGAAGTGTTGCAATAGCTTGAAATTTCAAAGACTAGAATGAAGAGTAGTATTTCTAGTAATTTTAACATTTATATTTAAAATTATTTAAAATAAACGGAAGAAGCTAAGAGTATAACATTACACTATGTCCAGGTATCAATTTTCACTTCAATTTAAATGATGAACAGTGCACAACCAAATCCAAACCCAATTATGAATTTATTTTAACTTCCAAATATGTGTTTAATTTGTTTTAATAATAGTATAGCTGTGGTTGTTTTAGGTTATGATGGCACCATTGAAACTAAACATAAAAGATTCAGTTAAGCTCGTCAGTTTTCAGTAATTGTTGTCTACTTGCTCCAAGATATCAGCTATAACTATTTGAAACAACAAGATAGGAATAATTGTCTTGGGGATATTAAAACAGTGTGGAAACACTTATCATTTCTTTTCTTCATACATTCCTCGCATTTCAAACGTCTTATCACTTTCACGGTTACACATTAATATTCCTTTTCTATAGAAAGAAAGACATAAAAACACTTACAGGTACCGGTACTTTAAAATTTTGTCACTATCAAGTTTGGCAACCAACTAGCAATATATCTTACAGTAGTGATCACATGATCCTGTGTTAGACCAGATTGCCGGTCACAGGAAGATCACTGTTCAAATCCAAGTCGGGTGTAACAAAGGTGTTTTTGCTTAATAGATTCCCACTGTCCCTCCACACAAATGTGGGTAAATTTTCCTCTAAAATTTTACTAAACTCATCCTTAGTCCATTAGCGTAATTATTGGATGTGTGTAACACAAGCGAGTACTGAGTAGTGGTGATAAAAAGAACTAGCTATATTTTGTAAAAGTTTTTAATAATAACCAAATGTTATGGTTCAAAAGATATATAATTTATAATTATGATGGACCAAAACTGGCTCTTCGACTCATTCCCTGCCTTCTTGCACAGTTAATTTAAAACAGGAAACAACTTGTTTTGTTAATTGGTATGGAAATGTAAACTTATTTAAATAGTGAGTACACTTACAGTGCAGTCATCAGAGCATGAAGCGATGATGTTGTCATTGAAAGGATTCCACTTGATGTCTAGCACTGGTCCTCTGTGCCCGGTCACACGGCTCGAGTTGAAGTCCAGTCGTCCCGTCTGAAACAGAGCAAATAGCTTAGTGAGGTTGGAGGATACATTCATTAACAATTCAAATAAAAAATAGAGTGGGGTAAAACCTTTGACCTTAGAGGTCACCACAAAGTGTATTTTACTACAACTAATATCCACTCTTCTCTTGAAGACCCATTTCATAGTCAATTAACAACAATTATAGATACAAACTTACACTGGAACCATATATTGAATCAAAATGCAGGTTTGTGCTTCTTAACTTGACAACAACGAAATTGGGATCAGTGAAACTTTGTTTTTCATTTTAAAGTATTATTTTGTATACACAGTAAAATGTTTTTGCTGGTCTAAATTCCTGTGTTTTTTTAATAAAGACTCCAGGTTACAGAAGTATAATGTGACACCTGTTGTTTGAGCTGTACTTTGCTAGGCTGAGATAGGTTCTTTAAGAAATCTAGTGTGTGATTTAACTAAACAGGGTGTCCAGACAAAGTATATTTTTAATTCCCTGACTTTTCCCTGTTTTCCAGATCCAATTTCCAACTTTTCCAGTCACTATCTATTACAAACATTATTTAATCAAGATCACAACTTAATAGACATACACACACACTGAAATTGTGTCACTCTATGAAGGGGTTAATGGATATTAGCCTTAAAGTGATAAGCTATTTGGTAGTGCAATCTTTGTTAAATTTCAATGAAATAGTGAGCAATTAAAAGACCACCTTATACTGTACAGTTTCAAGTTGTTGTGAGACATTCTTTTTTAGATTTTTCTTCTTATAACGTAATTAAATTCTCACGTATGTGCATAATCATGATTAAAATTTGGGTGAGGATAGAGAGGTGGAAAGATAATATGACAATCATATTGTGACTTTGAGAATTGAGATTAGCATGATCAAATGCGACAGTTGTGTTAAAAGGATTAGAAACGTGTATTATATGGAATAAAAAATTTATTTTGACAATTATAAATAAAATTTGCATAGGTATTTTTTTTTTAGTGAATATGTGAAAATTTCATAAATTTGATGAAATTCCTCGACTTTCCCCTAGTCAAACAAATTCTCTACTTTTTCTGTTTTTCAGGTCACTGGACACCCTGTAAAATTAAATTTCCTTATTGTGTTACTTTGGATTGAACACTTAAACAAGATGATATTAAGAAATGTGTATTTTCACTAACAAATTAATTGTGCCCGTAGTTATTTGTTCAAGACTTTGTGATTAATAATTTGTTGCTTGAGGGGTTTTGTTCTGGTCACTAACTTCCAATTGCTATCAATTTCAGTTAAGAAATTTGTGTTGCAAGAAATGTATAGATCCTCAAAGTATTGTGATGGAAAAGTTTATATCAAACAATTTTAATATCAAAGTTGTAAACAACCAAATATGTTGTGTTAGAATAAAGTTGATTGGTTTATCGTGCCCCGACTTGAAGGTGACTCACACTGCTTATCGGCAGGACAAGAAAGGTGCCCCCTCCTGCCACTTCCGTGACCACAGCCACAAATTTGGGATTGATGGAGCAAAAGTGTGAGTCGTGAGCGTTCTTGGTGATCTTGATGTTGTCATAGCAACCCTCCCGTTTTGCCGGTACCCCATACACATGGCGGAACTTGGAGCTTCTTACGCCGCGAAACCATAGCTGCACACAAACAATAGGTTATAAGAGTAACATCAAGAAGACTTAGGCTCCATTAAAAAAGAACTAATATTCACATTAATTTAAAAAAACCACAACACACAGATATGATAGGGATAAAACTTCAAAGCAACACAGGGAATTATAAGTCAACTTAAAATTAATTATAATAATTTCAATTCAATTTCCTTTGTTCTAATGCTGACCTAAAGTTACAAGACCTTTAACAGGCCAGCATTGAAAGATAAATATGAAGACAACACAATTTAGAGTAATAAATAAGAAATCAATGACTATAGCTAAACAAAAAGTGTAAATAAGAAATGGTAACACTAGGTGATAGAGTGAATCAGAGTGATTAAATTAAAAACCATTGAAGTTTTATAAACATATAAAACCAATCAAACAGAAATATATTTTTTTTAATATTATATTTATTTTTTTAAATATTTTAATGAATAACATATAATTAAAGTTCTTAAATATAAGGGAGTTCTTTAAATAGCTCTCTTAATTTGGCTCTTTTTTTATAATAGAAGTCAAACAGGGTTGCCACTAATTTTTAACATTGAAATTCCTTGACATTTCCAGGTTTTCCAGGCAAAAATATAATAGCTCCAACAACTCAATATAATGTGGCAGGAATCAGAAGGTAACTTAGAATAGATGCACACACATTATCATGGAGAGAGAATGTGTAAGCCACCCCAAGTGCACCTAACCGGGATTCAAACCTCAACTTTCCTGTCATTACCTGCAATGCAAGTAGTCTATGCCCCAACTCCATAGTTAATGATAGCCACGTTTACTAAAGATAAAAAAAAACTTTAGGGCCTGGGCCCATCATGAATAAATACATTTATTTTTTACTTGTTTATTTGAAGCTTGTTTTTGGTGTATGGATGCACTGCTTTTCACACATTTACACCAAACATTTTATTTCTAGTTCTAAATAGTGGGTGGTTGAGAGGCAATATTTTGGACTTCAAAACAAATACTGTACTTATGTCATTTTAGAATTGAGAAACACTAAAATTAATCTGTATTTGAGCATGAGCAAAGGTCCACTAAACTGAAAAGGCAAATTTGCAATTTTTTGATATGGTAAATAAAAGAATTTTGCTATAACGCTATAAAATAATAATTAATTAAAACTTTTTTAAATCAAGTTACAAATTATAAATAAAATAATGATAAAGCGCTGTTTTGTCACTATTTCGGGACTAAGAATATAAAATATCAAATACCAGCATGTGTATTATGTGTCATATTGAAGGCTGTACAGACGCTTTCTCGCAACTAGAACAGTGACCACGGCACATACGCTGATGTTTACACAAGCGCAGAGGTTCTTGGATTATGTAATTCCGCAATAGAGCAATAGTCTTCACTGTGAACTTCACAAATTACGATCGCAATTTTAATTAATTAAAAAGAATAAAAACATTAATGTAAAAAGAGGTTGTTAGCAAAATAGTTAAACACGTTAAAGAATTTAACTATATAAAATTCAAGTAATTTTAGAAAATTTGAGAAATTCCCCAACATTTCCCTGATTTTTCTAGGTCAAACCAAATTCCCTGACATTTCCCTGTTTTCCAGGTTTTCCAGATGGGTGGCAGCCCTGCCAAATTCAGTAAAACTAAAGTTTGTGCTATGAATACAATGACAAAGAGGGCTGAGCTTGTAAGAGTTACAATAATTTTTAAAAAATCGATTTCGAGAGGCCCGAGAAGGGACATGAATTCCTATGTATTCAAGGATAAATTTACAAGAAATGCTTCTATTAAAAATATTAAAAGCAAAAAGGGCGTCACAACTAAGTCTGCGTCAGAAGAGCATTTGGGGCCCTAAAAGGTTTCTGATAAAAAGGATAATCAGTCATTAATCCTAAACTACATGATATTCTCACCATTTTTCAATAAAATTTACAATTCATATTCACTCCCTTCGGTGGCCTCATAGTCTAAGGCGCTACTCTCACAGTAGACTAGACTGCCGATGACGAGGAAATAGAGGTTTGAATCTTGGTCGGATGTACTGAGGGTGATTTTCCCAAAATGGTTTTCTGGTCTCCCTCCATTCAAATGCGGGTACACTACCTCTAAATATAGCCTTCCTCATCCCTAAAATTATTAGTATATATAGTACATAAGCGTATAGCCCCAACGGGTGGTTAGACTGGTTAGACGTCGTGGTGAAAGAAATCGTATTCTATTATATAAACCTAATGAAATAGAGCTCCTAACACAGCCTAGGGTGATATTTTTAGTTAAATCCTCACAGTAAAATTGTATTTGTGAAACTTTGAAGTGATATTTCCAAACAGCTGTTTTAAATAAATCAAATTTAGGAAAAGTGATTAAAAAACATGATTCTTGTTATGAGATTATTTAACATATTTTTGTTGCCTACAATAAATACAAATTATAAGTACCATATTTAATAGCATTAACAATTTGACTTAGATCACTTGTAGGGTACACTATTAAAAATAGCTTGTGACATAAAGTAGACTCGCGATTATCCGAGCCACGATTATCCGAGCCCCGCTTATATGAGGGTATGTGTTAACCAAGGTACTCATTCTATTAAAGGGTCCAATTTTAACAAAATATTTACACAATAGTTAAATATTGTATTAAATAGGTATAATATACAATTGGTAATGTGTTTTAACAAATTAATAATTAGAAACCTACAAACAATGTATGCAACTGCAGTACGTTCTAGTGATTTATAACCTATAAATCCTACACGCTCGGTATCATCCAAGGTTTTTCGTATCCAAGGTAAGTTCAGTCTCAATTACCTCGGTTAGTCACGAGTCTACAGTACATGGGAATTAAAACACGCAATCAAACCAGAGACATCTACACAGTATCAGTTAGAGATAAAATGCGTGAATGTGCTATTTTTATGTGAAAACCAAAATAGAAACATTTGCTCATGTAGCATAAGACAATTAATAAAACAACACTTTATTCAAGGTGCACTTTCTAAACACTAGCGTGTGTATTTTACAAATAAATTAATCCAGGACTCAATCCCACACATCGAACCCCAACTACATAAGTTATCTTATTTAAGCCCAAGGGCAATCCCACGCACAAATAATAGGATACACTTAAGGTGAAACAGAAGGGAGTGTGGGTTAAAGTAATTAGTTTCATGGTTTTTATAATAAAAAAAAAGCTGTTTTAGCCAAAATATTTTTTTTTTAAATTGCTTCAGTAAATAAGTTTAATTTAATTTTCTAAACATGGTAGTGTCAACAGTTCTTGAATATTTGTCATGTGCATTGTTGAATTAGGGTAGGACTTTTTCTTTTATATTTAAAATGTTGATGTTCAAATGTTGCGATGCAGCTGACAAATATTCAAGAACTGTTGATGCTAAGTTGTTTATAAAATTAAACAAAATGGATCTTTGGAGCAATATTTTACTTATTTTGGCCAAAGCAAACATATTTAACTTGTGTTCTCTTCAGTCCTCCTTAAGGTACTTCCCCTAGGATCAAACTATGGACTCCTAGCCTTGTAGTTCACTTCTTTACCCTCTTGGCCCAGAGAGAAAAATTGCCTGGTTAAATTTCATCCAAGCAGTTATTGATATATGCTTGCTGAGCTAATAATTAGGTCTAGGAAACACCCAAAAATGCTTTTAGGAGTTAGTTTTGCTTGTTACTAAACAAAAACATCTTCATAATAGGTAGATGAAACACAGTGAGAGTCAAAATAAGTTTGAAATAAGCAACTTTAAGAAAAAAAAAAAGAAAAAGTGGTAAAAGTAAAATAATGAGATCTATTTACCTGTGTATTAGTCATGCCGTTGCTTAGAACTGGGAGCAACAGTGAGCTAATGTAACATCTAGACACAGGGTAATAAAATCACAACTGAAAACAAACAAAATAAAATAAACAAAATCAAAAGAAATAAAATTTAAATACAATTATAATACAATGTTAACATAAAAAATTGGAACTTAAGTGAAATTAATTTCAATAGGGAGGGACCAAGAGACAAGCTAGTTAAAAGAATAAACAATTATAATAATACACATCTATAAACAGACATTACCTGCTTCATGGTCTTAGACTGGAGTGACAAAGATTGTGAGATTTTGGTTCAAATCCTGGTCGGGTGAATTTAAATAGTTTTTCCCTAAAGGATTTAACACTCTAAACATGCACAGATGTTGGTACATTTCTTCTCAATTATACCTTACGCTTCCCTACAACATTGGTGTAGTTAGTAAGTATGTGTATATCCCGAATGTGTTGTGAGACATAGAATTAAAATAATACTAAATCATAAATTAAATGTTTAAGCCATATGAAAGAGAGGAACCATAAACTACTAACACAAACCAAACAAAGCTATTCAAAGTCCAAACGAGGAATGAGACAAACCAAACAAAGCTATTCAAAGTCCAAACGAGGAATGAGACAAACCAAACAAAGCTATTCAAAGTCCAGACGAGGAATGAGACAAACCAAACAAAGCTATTCAAAGTCCAGACGAGGAATGAGACAAACCAAACAAAGCTATTCAAAGTCCAAACGAGGAATGAGACAAACCAAACAAAGCTATTCAAAGTCCAAACAAGGAATGAGACAAACCAAACAAAGCTATTCAAATTCCAGACGAGGAATGAGACAAACCAAACAAAGCTATTCAAAGTCCAGATGAGGAATGAGACAAACCAAACAAAGCTATTCAAAGTCCAGATGAGGAATGAGACAAACCAAACTCAAAGTCAGGAGCTGGCTCAAAACATCTGAACATCTAGTAGCACTTAAAACTAATGGAAGCCAAACACACTTTGACATAACTTTCTCCAGTAAGAATCCCCTTAGGACACTTCAATCTAGAGGATAAGGACACTTCTTGACAAGGTCAAGACCCGACAGCAACCTACCACAAGTGTTTCAAACAATATCACTTGAAGAGAAAACTTATTTGCAAGTGAGACATTACTAAGTGAAAAGTTTTTATTTACATTTAGGTTGGAAAAAAAATGGAAAAATTTATACTAAATGCAATGTAGACATTTGCTTTACATTATACAAATAATATACATAATAGTCCTATAGTTAATTTACTTAATAAAACAGTTGAGAGTTGTGCACTTACAATGGAACTAAAGGTGAATCTAACAAATAGAGTTGCAAGCACATCAAGGTACATTGCTCGCACTGCTCGAAAGAATTGTCTTGACATTAGAAATAAATAGATTCAATAAACCTTTTGAATTTGAATAATCTATTCTAAGATTTTCTCCCTTTCAAATCAAGGGGGTAACGTCGGCGTTAGTAAATATATTTTGGGGTACTAGGTAAAAATGTTCCCTGACCCGTTTGTTAGAGCATTGGCGTACTCAGCCAAAGGTCCTGGGTTCGATTTCAGTGTCCAGGTGTCATTTTTCAATTTAAAGAATATTATAAATATATTTCAAACCCACATCAGTGGTTGTATAGCCTAATGTGTCACTTGTTGGAATGGATTGCTGGTGACGAAGATATTGGGGTTTTAATCATAGTTGGGTGTTGAGAGGGTAGTTTTCCCCTAAATAGTTTCTCACTAGTCTTCTTCACAAATGTGGGTACATTTACTCTAAGATAATACCTGCTTCATCCCTCTTTCAAGTAGCATAAATACACTAATGGGTACTAAGATGCATAGGGAAAATAAAAAGATCCCAACAACAGAATAATCTCAAATTGTTCACAATGCCTCAAAGAACAGTCTTAACATCAATATTAAAATATAACTTTCATACATTTTTGCCTATCTGTAAGGACAAATTAATTTATTCACTTGATGTTTATTAAATTAATTGTTCTGCAATTAAAATAACGAATTATTAAAGATGAACACAGCATAAATAGATTGGAAACTCCAAACAAAAAAGTAAATTCAGTGATACACTGGATAAATAGTATTTCATTTTAGTTTTTTTTAGCACCGCGTCTCACTACCCATTCAGGTTATATGGCTATTTATTAATTACATCGATGTTTTTAGGGATTAGGAAGGTTATATTAATAAGAAGTGTACCTGCATTTTGCTGGAGGGAGAGTGGAAAGCAATTTTGGAAAGATCATCCTTAGTACACCCGACCAAGATTCAAACCTCGATCGCCCTGTCATCGGCAGTTTAGTCTACTGCAAGCGTAGCGCGTTAGACCCCGCAGGCACCAAAACTGGTTTCATTTTAGTTAATAATCTAAGTAGATCATGAAATGAGGGAGTAAAAGACTAACTGCCTGTCTGTCTTGGAGGCTTGCTGAGAATTACTAGTAGTTCCTAGAACAATGCAATCTTGTGATGTGAGTTGTGACAGTCAAGAATTATTGCTAGTTTAAATATGTTTGTGTGAAACCTTATTTTTACTATTACTCTTATGTATCTTCGAATCAAATATGAGAGTGTAAAGGACGACCAGTCAAAATTAAAGATTCATATTTCATGAAAGATTGTACCATCGAAAAACATTTGTATATGGAAAATCTATTTGATGGCAGGAGTAAAAGGTGTTTGTTTACTTAGAATCTCAAATAAAATCAGGCATCAGTTAGTTCCACTCCCTACATCTATAACAAGATGTTTGCAATGAAGGGCCAAACTACCTACATCTATAACAAGAGTTTGCAATGAAGCGCCAAACTTCCTACATCTATAACAAGAGTTTGCAATGAAGCGCCAAACTTCCTACATCTATAACAAGAGTTTGCAATGAAGCGCCAAACTTCCTACATCTATAACAAGAGTTTGCAATGAAGCGCCAAACTTCCTACATTTATAGCGATAGTTTGCAATGAAGGGCCAAACTACCAACATTTATAACAAGAGTTTGCAATGAAGGGCTAAACTCCCTACGTTTGTAATGATAGTTTGCAATGAAGGGCTAAAATTCCTTCTCTTTCTTACACCTTTTCTCCCCTTGTGTTTCACATTTTTGGCCTCCTCGCTCCATTTTTCTAGGACGAGAATGACCTGTATGAGACCCACCAGTAAACACAACTAAAGTATAACTGACATTGTGTATGCTCCAACATTGACAATGGGCACTAGCTCGATATTTACAGTTATTATGTCATTCCACAATAGCAAGAGGCAGTTTAAACTTTGCTTTTATTCTACCTCTACTGATCATACAGGGAACCTATAAGATGTGCATGAGTCTTAGCCTCTTTCCCTCTCTTTCAACCCTCATGCCATTTGAAGGACATAGAGGCACAGTTGAGATTGCTTTAAAAAAGCTATCCCGCTATCGTGGGCTTCGTGGAGAAGACAGCCACAAAATACACACTTGAAAAATAAAAAAAAAGCTTAAATAAAAATGATGCCAAAATAAATTATGTTTGGAATTTTAAAAATATTTTTAAGTTATTTTAATTTATTTAAAAGAGTAAGAATTATTTCATTTAAAGTAGGCAAGTAGTACTTTCAATTCTTACATGGACCGCCACTCAGAAATCTAATTCTCAGTTAAGGAAAAATTAAGTTTTTGGTATTAACTCATTTAGAGACTCAAAGAAATGATCTAATCAACTGGTGATATAAAAAATCTGTAAAAAAAAAAGGCACTAAGATATTGTGCTATCTCTGTCTACAAAAATTGTAAAAATTGTCACCATACAAATATTGTCTAATTGTATCATGTTCTCTTAAATGAAAAAAATTTGTGTGAATAAAGAGTGTGTTATTGGTCAACATTTCTGATTTTTGTGAAACTATTACAGCCATAAAGCAATATTTTTTTTTATAAATTGTAATACTTCTTAATAAAGTTTTGTAAACAATAACTAAAGAATCTCTTTGATTTTGTTATTTTTGCTGGTGTAGTTGATTAGTATATATAAATTCTAAATTGGTTTGCTACATTTTTTTTGCTCTGGGTTGCATTTCTGCATTAAGATGTTACAACTCAGGAATAATCTCTGAGCATTCTAAAGTTAAAATTAATATGAAATTAATTATATAAATGAAATTCCTAATATTAAAGATTTCAAGCCAATTTTTTGTTTTTATCTACTATGATTTCATGTATTTAAAAAAAAATGGCAAATGTTTACTTTAATGAGGTGAATATACTAAATGTTTTCAACTACTAAACAGAAAGTGACTCAGCCTAAAAAGTGACTGACAAGAAATTGTTTTGTAGATACTAGTGATATTACAGAATATGATGACTATGAAAGTGTGTAACTCTGATAAGAATGGCGTTAACAATGACCAAGTTGGGCCTAATGAAAGTGACAGCTTTTTGATATGAATGATTCTGATACTCAAATATATGTAAATATGGATCAAAACTAAAGTATGTATATATAAATCATAGCTAGGCATGAGCTTTTGATGACGACAACCCTTTTATTCATCTATTTATCAGTGTTATTCCCAATACTATTGTTGTAGAGATAGGTGAATCGATAATTGAATATGATTATTACTCCATCTCTGTTTGGCTAAATTTGAATGTTTAGGTAAAATATATTTGTATAGATTTTGTGATAATTAATTTTGATGCCCGTATTATTTTTAGGTAAGTACTTCTCACAATATATATTTTTTTCTAGCACTATTAATTCGGGTTATGTACTAAAATTTAATTTAAGAGAAGTGTACCCACATTTGCATGTAGAGTGGGCACCGTTTAGGGAAAACAACCCTCAGTGCAACCAACCAAGATCAAACCATGATCTCCCCATCATCGGCAGTCTAATCTATGTACTGCGATAATAGCGCCTTAGACCATGTGGCCACAATAGTGGGCCATAGTAAAATTAATATTGGCAATGTTCCAGCTGTATTTCCTCAATAATTGGAAGAAGTGGTCAATATTAATTTAAATGTGAAAGAGTTATGTAAAAATTAGCATATAACATCAACATTACTGTAATATATTAATTTATTTTAAATTAACATAGTTTCCAATTTATATTTAACCTTATTTAGGCAAAGTGTTGCATGGATATTCCCAAAATACTGATATAGTATGTTTAATAATAAATGTAATATCTTATCCCATCTCATTACGACACATTTTAGCACTTAATGAAAAAACAATCTTATTTATAAAGACATATTGTGATGTTTGCCAGACTGCAACGACAACATTCAACCTTCAGAACTATGAAGGTTGCTTGTAAACTTAGTCCACAGATATACAAAAATAGATTCTGAGAAATACTAAATGAATGCACAAATAAGCCACAACTGGACAAATTGTACTAGCATGTATAATTAGGTGCTTATTGAATATGAAAATGAATAAGTTAAGTTGTTATTTATCATACTTTTGAGTCCCTAACATGGCATAAATTACTTTTTAAAGTTATGAAAACTTTGGCTTAGTGATAATGTGACAAGTAATAAATTCATATTATATTGATGTTTACCCTTTCATAGTGATAAGTTAAAGGGGCGGTGTGCCTGTCCTAGTCTTAAGTTATATTATAAGGCAAATGAAGCTACGACAGGCCTAGCAAGCTGGTAGTGGAAAATATATGGCTTGAATAAAAAAATGACATTGGAGAACACAGACTAATAGATAAAATGGTATGTTGCATTAGACTTATTTAGATCCATGTAATTAAAATATAATAAATATTGGAACATGAAAGGTACCAAATATTTCATTTTTGCTTGCTACAATATTTTTTTTTGCTTTGCCATAAATGTGTAAACTATAAATAACTATCACATGTATGATAATAAATAAGACAACCTAATAACAATTAAAATTAATTAATTCTAAAGGCAATTTAAATCTAACCTGCAAAATATTTTTGAAGTGTTGATGTAGATTAAAATATGTTCTACACATGTTTAGATGTGTTCTTAAATTTATGTAACACAAATAAAAATTTATCATCCCCCAATTTTCTTAGGAATGGACGGACATATCTGATAGTTATAAAAAAGTAACTATATCTAATGTCCCATATTCATTGTCAAGTAGTGTCACTTTTGATAGATATTATCAATAGCTATGAACTAATACTAATAATAATATTATAGTAAAATGTTTTGATAGATATTATCAATAGCTATGAACTAATACTAATAATAATATTATAGTAAAATGTTATCATTGTTGACTACAAAGAATATTTTTGTATTTTCTAAAAGATGCTTCAAATGTCCATTCACAAGAAAATCAGGGCATATTAAAAATTTCTTTTATAAATTGTTGGTCTAATTGTTATTCGTTGGCTTCCAATAAGATACTCTACAAACAAAATATTCAAATAACTTGAAAACATTCCACTTGAAATTGTCTCTGCGCATAAAATGTATTAACATATAACACTTAAACACATTTTAAAACCGAGAAATTGTTGTTGGTCTTGTAAATCACTGTTTTGTCCCGCCCAAAGGCCTAACAAACCCAGACGCGCAACTGCGTACACAAGATCAAGAAAGAAGGGAATGAGATGGCTATGGTGCTTAAACAACTGTCATGGTCTCTTTATTCAGACTGTAATACGAAGATTCTGATCTTAATCTCACGCCATGTGACTAGCATGTTCTTTTATTCATAGTTTCTCTCTTCTTTGTGCTCATCTACCATACTTACCGTACCTACTTGTCCTTGGTGCATTTTATTAAGTAACTAATTGGAGCATTCTTGTTCCCAACACACAAACAACTCATTTAAAACATGTATCTTACTATTACTGGCCAACATTAATTAAACTTCATTATTATATTCACAGTGTGTTACAAATTACTCAAAAAGTTGCTTTTTGATGGAAGGTTTATGAGAAGCCCAAATTATGAAACACACATAGCCCTTTTGATTATTTGCCACCGGAAAAAGCTATATTTACAACATTGTGACAAGTAAAGTTGTTTGGAAAGTATATGTTTATGATAATAAAACTATTACAATTGATATTAACTTTTATGGACTATTTTTCCACATCATAAAATAGCTTATCAATCCTAAACTTCTGAAAATGATGATACATTAAATTTAACACAATTAAATCAGAAAGAGCTGTTTGAATGAGTTTTATGTACATACAAAATATTTCAATATAGTCTTTTCAAATAGGAGCTACTGATGTTATATTTATAGCCACATTATCACAACATTTAAAGTTTGCCTAGTTGCCATGTGAATAATATCCCAACGGAGAGCTGAACCAAAGTTTCTCATGTCAGTATGTGAGACACACTTTAGCTAACTAGCAAGACTTATGAAATGAGATCAAGACCATAATTTAATTAATTCAAAGAAAATATTCTTCCACAATCACAAATTAGCCAATGAAAAATAATAAATATACCATAAACATTTAAATAGTTTAAAATCCTAAGTTTGCCGACATCTAAAAGATTAAGCCAAGGAACAAAATAGTAATGTAATTAAAATGTAAACATTTGGAGGGTGAGTTTAATAAATTTAGGAGTGTGATATAAAAGATTAATAATCATTATAGCTTTGATATTGTAAATGCTTCTATTGTAAACACAGTAAGCATTTTTACTTCACTCTTAATGAGAATAGGTAGAAAATTCTAAATAGAGGAAACACTGTCGTCGTTATTATCAATTGTTTCCGTTTTGTAAAATGCCTTCATCTTTCTTTCTCCTTTCACCATTCTTCCTCCTTTAATTGCTTCTATTATTCTCCTCTTACTTGCACACTTTCTATTATCTGCTCCACCCATCTTTTTCTTGGTCTTACTTGTGGTCTTTAAGAAACACAGTAAATTTACTTAGTATGAATTTCTATGAGACTAGGCAGAGAATTCTAAATAAAAAAAATTAAACTTTCAGAAATTTGCATGTAAGAGATTTTGAAAATTAACAACAAAGATAAATTCCAGTTATGGTATTATAACAATACTGGTAGTGATGGTGATTGTCCTAGCAACACTACGGTTTACACATTCGTGGAGGTGGAACGAACCTAAACTATTTAGAATGTTTACATATTCAATTATCTGTGTGTATCCTTATTTATTTAATTATGTTACATAAATAGCCTCCTCAAGATAGTATTTGTATTCCTAAACACGCCAATAAAAATCTACTAGAGGGTCTATAAACAATAACCATCATGGCTTTTAAAGGAGCAAGGGATTAAATACATTTCGGATATAAGAGTTTGGAAAATGTAAATTATTTCATTTATCACATTCTTCTTGTTTCACCCGCATGTAATTTGAATATGATTTATTTTGTATGATAGTACATCATTGACTTTTGACCTGTTAATTGTAAACTTTTTTTTTTAGCATTATGTATTACTACTTATTCGGGTTGTATACTAATGTACTAATTATGCTAATGGGTTTCAGGATTAGGATGATTATATTTAGAAGTGTACCCACATTTTCCTGGAGGAAGAGTTAATAACTATTTTGCAAAAACCAATCTCAGTACTCCCAAACAATATCCGAAATTCTATCTTCCTGCCAACGACAGTCTAGTCTATTGCGAGAGTAGCACCTAAGACCATGTGACCAGTGAAGCAGATTTATTGTAATTTGTATATTATAACTTGACCATTTACACTTTGGTGTTATTCAATTTTCACTAATTTCATAATTATTTGGTTTTGACTAGTTTGTATAAATTTGTTTATTTTGTATAAGAACCAATATATATATTTTTTTTATTACCGGTACTATCAACTTTTGTTGTGTTCTCAATTTCATTTTATAAAAAATTATATAAATTAATACCTTTAAATTTAATTACTACCATTAGACTAACTTTTTTCCTACTAGTTTTTTTCATAATTCACATTTTATAACATTGTATTAAGAGTTAGACCTACTTATAATTAATGTGTTTCATGTTATTTTAAATGTTCTAATATCTTGATTCTTATATTTTATAAAACATTTTTCAACTTACCAATTTACTTACATATATATATTATAAATTAATAAATCCTTAATTTCTAGTTTTTCAAATTGTATCTTACCCTAATAAATTATGTGTTTAAAAAGTTATATTAAATCAGCTAGCGGCCTATATTCTCATAGCATAAATGTAATATGAATGCATGTAATATCAGAAATAAGTTATCAAACTGAATTTTAGAAAAAAATACAAGTAGACAATTATTTTTTATTCTGAAAATTGAAAAATGACACCTGGACACGGGAATCGAACCCGGGACCAGGTCCCGTGTCCAGGTATCATTTTTCAATTTTCAGAATATGATATCTAGGTGGAGTAATCCCCACTAATAAGCATAAATAATAGCTCTGGCTATTAATTCTTAATTATTTTTTAAATGGATGACAAATAAAATATATTAGATGTAAATTTTATTTTCCTGTTATTGAAAAAAAATGTATCTAAGGCATAAAATTATTGTGGGCAGTCAACAACTAATGAATCATCAGTGCATGCATACAGACTTGGGTATGTGTGTTCTATTTTTAGCCGACAACAGATTGGTTTTCTCAAGAAAAGTATATGTTGTAATTTTTAAGTAGGCAGAACAAAGTGTCCCTTTGTACCTCGTACAAATCAATATGTTTCATCCATGCAACTTTATAATTTTAAAAAAATGCAAGTGCGCACTAGCCTAGCTTACACGCTTGTATGTTTATTAACAGCTTTTACATTTTTGAAGCTTCATAATTTGGCCACATCAGCGCTTCATGTGTTCTCACTAGTTAAACATGATGCCTATGTGTTTGTTATTAAAATAATATAAGATTATCCCATGTTTCCAAACCTCTCCCCAAAGTTATCATTCTAACAACACCACTGCACACCTCACAGCCAAACTAATCACTACATCACTAATTGTGTACCTTTCGTCTACCAGTACAATGTAAGCTAGCATTATTCCATAATGGTGCATAGTCTAATCCGTCTCGGTATGACTGCTACCTTTCGGGGTAAATAAAGTGAACAAATAGAATGATGTCAAAATGTGCAGAAAACAAATTGCTTCTTTGCCCAAGATGAAATCTTGAAAAAAGTCAATCATGTCTCATTTCATGTTTTCCTCGCCTGTTCACTTATTTTTAAATAGAAATGACTTTAGATAATTTTATAAAAAAGTAAGTGAAATGTAACTAACTCAACCTGAAAAAAAATTCTATCATATAAAAATTGTTGAATTAATACTTATATTGCTATCAGTTATTTCTTATCACATGTGTTCAAACATGTGTACAAGATAACAGAGGAGAATTGTGTGGAGATGTTCTTATTTTAAATCTTTGTTTCATTGTTATATTGAAGCATTATTGATCAAGCGGGTCAAAACCGGTCAATAAATCATAACCAAGGGTCAGGCTAGTAAACCTAAACAACTACTAAGCTTTCATGAAATAATAATTACAAATTGAGGAATAAGAATCTGTAAGAAATAAGCAATATTATCATTAAAAGAGTGTATTAAATTTTACCAAGCCAATTTAAGATCTTAACTACTAATTTGATAGTATTTTGTCAGGTGGTTTTCAAAACAATTTTGACCAAATTTTTATCACTCAAATCTATTTACAAGATTTGCATAGGCCTACTTTAAAAATGTAACAGAAAAACCTTGTTTTGAAAAAATCTCATAGTTATTATTAATATTATTTTGTTATAAATGTATTTAAATAAGGCTGTAGAGACAAAATGTGGAAAATCACTTAATATCTTTCTCAACTCATGTAATAAAAATAAAATCAGATATAGCATGTTGCTTGGAGTATTTTGTATAGTTTACATAAAACATAAGCCTACATGTTCCTGTATCAAGAAAATTTGAAACCGCAATCAGAGTTTTGGTAATTGTAACTACAATATAGGTGTATAGCCTGAACAGGTAGTAAGACGCGGTGCTAAAAAACTACAATACAAGAAAATACAGCATTATATTATATTTTAACACATAGGCCATTATATGAATATATATATATTACTATAGTAGTTGTTGTGCATTGTGAGACATGTGTTACTAACAATGTTACTTCCAGTATCTGTCGCCCGGTGTGAGACATGGGTTTCTATCAATGTTATTTCCAATAACTGTTGTGTATTGTGTTACTATTAATGTTATTCCCAGTATATATTGCGCATTGTTATGCATGTGTTATTATCAATGTTATTTCCAGTATCTGTTGTGCATTGTGATACATTTGTTACTATCAATGTTATTTCCGGTATCTGTTGTGCATTGTGATGCATGTGTTACTATCAATGTTATTTCTAGTAAATGTTGTGCATTTTGATACATATGTTACTATCAATGTTATTTCCAGTATCTGTTGTGCAATGTGATGCATGTGTTACTATCAATGTTATTTCTAGTAAAAGTTGTGCATTGTGATACATGTGTTACTATCAATGTTATTTCCGGTATCTGTTGTGCATTGTGATGCATGTTAAAGTATCCTTCTCTCTCCTTATTTCCAATCACAAGAGAGGATTGTATAAATAGATATCTTCCTCAAGTTGAGTTGAGTAGCAGAGTATAGTGTACTGCCCACTAAACATTATCAAAACCCACCTCCAATTAAATACAAAAACTCTATCAAATGATTGTAATTCTATTTATTTTATTTATATATTTAAACTAATTAAATAATTGTTATAAATGTATCTGTTTATATAAAATAAATGCATATATTATGAACATAATATTACAGTAAGAGTTTTTTTAGATTTAAATGAAAGTCAGTTTTTATGTCCATACACACAGCCACACACACTTCTCAAAGTACTCCACAAGTAGGCTTAGTATCTAATAAAAAATTCTAGTATATAGAGATATTTTAAAAATAAATATTATGATTTTGTTGTTGTTGCATACTTACAGATAATAAGCAAAATTTTCATGAGATAGGTAATGGTAGCGAGGAATATTGATAACTTCAAACTTCTAAGTAGGTTTAAATCACAAAATCCCTAATGCAGTTAATTTCACTCTGATTGAAATCTGACAGGCAATATTACTTTGAGAAGTAGCAGTTCAAGATTAAATCAAGAGACAATGAAACTAATTGAAACTAGAAGCTTATCACATGACCTTTGACACTGTGATTAGGAGTTCACTGCCAAGGTGGCTACCAAGACTATTATAAAATTCCCTGACATTTTCAAGTTTTACAAACATCTTTTCAATCTTTCATGACAGCCCTTTCCCTATTTTTCTTGGTGAATGGCAATTTTCAATTATATTACAGTGATCACTCTTTTATTAAAATGTCAACATTTTTACTAGGTTTTTTTCTCCTCCAGTTGTAATACTATGAAAAATGATTCTGATTGAAAATGTTTTGTAAAACATGTGTGTAACATGCCACCAAATTGTAGTACTTGAGCAAGTAGTGTTAGGTATTTCTACTCTATGCCTGGGTCGGTAGACTATTAGAGTTCTACACAATTCATAATAACTCAATGGCCTGAGCCCGCAAGCGAACTATGCAGAGTAAGCGGCCCCTACTGTTAGCGATGATAGTGCCAACATTTGCAGATAGAGGGTGTCATGTGGTCAGCACAACGAGTCCTGTGGCCAATGATCTCAGTTTTCTAAACCGAAGCTGCTACTTAAAGTAGGCCCTCATCTGTACTCAAGAGGCTAAGTTTGACCCTGTTCAAGACCCACTGCTTCACTGATAAATTTTGTAAGCACCGAGTATCGAACCCAATTATGTTTTAAAATTCTAGCCATCTCCTATTTGAAGACTTCACCACATCGACTACCATACCCTTCACCCTAAAAAATAAATGGTACAGTGCACCACACAGTCTTTCTCTCTCTTTAATCTTAAAATAAAGACATTAAGGAAAAACTCATAAAATTTGTGAAAAGAAATAATATATAATGTTGCAGAAACACTCCATCAAAGAGAATCCATGTAATAATATAAACTGTTACAAAAACATTGAGAAAAGATGAGCATCTCTGTCCACAAAAGAGCGTAGCAAACAATTTCTAAGTATTCCATTAAAAAAAAGTAGGCTACATGTTTGCCTATAGCTCGGAAACTATTGTTTTTATAAAAATATATTTCAGATTATTATATATTTAATTTCAACAGTACTACAACTTTACAATGATGAGCTGTTATTTTGTATTTCAAATAGTCACAATTATATGATCTAAATTGGAAACTTTTGCTTATTTAAAGCGCCTTCAAAGTCATTTTCAAGGGAAAACAAGAGCTGTAATTTAGTTTGTAATGTTAAACAATACTTAGATAGAACATTTAATAAAAACTGTTAAAGCAGATTTTGAGAGAATCAATTTACTCTTCAGTAAAATACCCTTAATTTTAGGGTTGGATATCCAATTCCAAAAATCCCCCGAGGGGACCTTATGAAAAACAAAGATACCAAGTTTTAGCTTGAATGGTAAAATGGTTTCAGCTCTAGTAAGAGCAAAGAGACAGACGGCATCGCAAAATCTCAAGTTTGATTTATTTATTTTTTATAATCACAATAATCCTCTTTTCTAGGGGCCTTTCTAGGAAAGTAAAAATATTCATACTGTAAGCCACCTGAGAAATATTCAAATGTTAAGGTGGGATGGAGGAATACATGAGAAAAAGCCAGTGTTTTTGTAGTTTTTATGGCAAAACTTTTTTTTTGCCAAAATAAATCATACATTGCTCCAGTACAAACAATTAATTCAATTTTCTTCATATGGTGATTTAATATCTGCCAAGGATGTTCTGGAATTTAGTGACAACTTTTTCTATTCATCCAAAAAGTTTGTCATGTAGTGCCAATATGTTCATGACATATTCAGGAATTTTTGATATCAACATGTGAAGAAAATTAAACTCTATGTTATGTTTGTACTGCTGAAGCAATATTTTATTTATTTTGGGCAAAAGAATGTTTTGCTATAAAAACTGAAAAACAATGGCCTTTTCTCGGGTTCCTTTCCATCCCACCTTAACCATGGCTCCACCAATGAGGTCTAAAAAAAAGAATTTCACAAGAATTTTGAGTGTCTAAGCTGCTAAATGAAAATGTATTATATCCACACCTGAACAATGAAATAGAAAAGTACTTTCACCTGATACTGAAAATCTTGTCAAATAACCTTATAAAGATAATGAATATTTCAGACAAATGCCAGGATTAAAAGAGAGTTAGTATCAAGAAAAATGTTCATGTTCAGAAATAACTAATTTTGAGCAATTTGAAGGAATTGCACAGGGAATTTATTTAGTCAAAATATCCAAGTATTGTTGTAGGTTTTTCAAAATGTTGTACATTGCGTGCCAAGTGATGTGTTCTTGCAGGGTCTTCTGGAACCCATTCGGTGCGTGTATGCACTACTCATCATAACGTTAACCGGCCCCGTGGTTTAGTGGTCAGTGCACCTGGATACGAGCCTATGGGTCCAGGGTTCAATTCCTGGCTGATACCTTGGGTATTTTTCCCGAAAGGGTAATCACCCCAACGGTCACCAGGGTTTAGTTAGGTTAGGCTTAAATTATAGTTAAAAAGTTCCCACTGGTTCCAAACCCTAACAGTTACTATCACCATCACCTCATCTCATTGGGACATGGAATCAGCCTCAATGGGAAAGATGTATGATTAGTACATTCGGGCATGCCCTGGGCAACAGTACGTTAGTACTGGCTAATCTTTCTACAAACTGGGCTATGAATGATGATGGATGCACAATATTATTACTATCAGAATATTCAACTTTTACTTAATACTGTACAGTTAAAAGAGTCCTATCAAGACCTAATTAATGTGTTGGTGTGCAACAAATGAAACCCAAAATGTTTACTATGGCAATGTAAAATCTGTCCACCTAAATATCATATTGTAGAATATATAAAAGGTAAAGTTTGAAGAATATGACCTGGTTGATGAAATTGACTATTATCAATGACTAAAGTTTGAATAATATGACCTGGTTGAAATTGATTATTATCAATGGTTAATATTTGAAGAATATGACCTGGTTGAAGAAATTGATTACTATCGATGGCTAACAGTTGATAGAACAGAAATTCAAAAGATGACTTGTGCTTCAGAAGAATATGTTGTGTTAATAGTGGACCAAATTGAAAAGTTTATTCTCATTCTTATTTTAACAAAAGCACATTTCAATGTCATTGAAAGAACTTGAGAAATCAATAACTTCAGAAACTTCTACTATCCTGATGGACTTAAGTGATAATTATTCCTTTTGAGATCAAAGAAGACTCAAAAGCATATGATTGAACCCCTGGTGCTTGCAGAGTTCAAACTGTAGTCATTTATTATAAAACAGACACTGGCTCCATCACAGCATCAAGACATTGTTTCATTTCTGATGATCTCAATCAGGACGTTGCAATGATCTATAGAATTCAACAACAAACAATTATGTTATTAGAACCTAATCTTCAAAGTGTAAGGGAAGTAAAGTACTGATGGTTATGCTAGTCAGTACAAAAAATACAAAAACTTTATAAAGCTGTGCCAACACAAAATTGTATTTTGCATTTCTGTTTCTTGGTATTTCTTTGCAACGAGCCATGTAAAGTCACAATGTGATGGCATCAGTGATATTGTCAAATATATCACTGCTAGAGCTAGTCTAGAGCCACCTCTAAATGAGCAAATAATAAAACCATTATATGTGTTTAGTTTTAATTACAATTTATTACTATTATGTTTGATTTTATTTCCAAAACTACAATCCGGGTAATGTGTGAATTAAGAGTGAAAATAAATTTTACAAGGAAAAACCATTCCTGTTGTATGAAGTTAACACAACTTCATTCCAATATCAACATTTAAAATTGGTGCGAGAAGAACTATTCTCAATTAACATTTATCTTTAATTTTTTTATTTTAGTGTGAAATTAGACATTCAGCAAAAATTACATACACTGTCTATGATTTAAATTGGTACATTGGAATGGTAGATAGGATTAACCATGGCGAAAGTGATGTGTCAGTGTGATTTATGCACCCAAGTGGCCCAGAAAACTCATTTTACTGGCCATTGCCTGAAGATAAGTGCAATATTTCATTTGGTTACATCTTGCATGTGCTAGAAGCTCCATCAACAAAAAGTTTAGAAAGAACTTGTAATTTTTTCAAAAAGACATTTATACCTGTGATGTCAAATAGTTCTTTCGGAAATTCTGTCATTGTACTTTAAAACAATGAGTGAGTTTTATTTTTAACAAATTGTTGTATAAGGATTAGCTTATTAATATCAACTTATAAAGCATTTTAGAAAACCTTCTAAATAATAAATAAAGTATGGTGCATCAAATTAATAATGGACAAGACTTTGATAATAAGTGTTGAAATTTAATTCTATTAAGTTGATCAAAATTCAAAGTTGAAAAATATAGCATTGGGTAAATTACACAATGAATATACCTGAAAATGAACACAGTAAAATACATTAAACAAATTAAAATAAAGTCCATTCGTGATAGGTTTTTACCTGGATGACAGTTCAAAAATCATATGTTTAGGTTTTAGGTTGCCAACACTTGTAAAAGGTCACTGTTTTGTTATAAATGTTAAGTTTTTAAATTACATGTTATATTTCAGATTTAAAGTAATGCAAAATTAAGTTTTCTCACACTATTTCGTTACTTTTAATTATTTCTTTTTACCCAATCCGAAACAATATTTTAAACATAATTAAAAGTACTTATTCTTCATTTTGGAATGTTATCTTTGATGTGTAATTTAGTGCATACATTAATACCTTTTAAAACAAGCATCGTATTTATGTGGACAAGAGAAGAAACTTGTCATTTTTTTCATACATAATAAATTATTTTATGATTATTTTATTGTATTTTAAAATATTTAATCGAATAAAATATTTTTATCCACTGCGCGGGTGCATCATTGTAAAGAACTTGTTTCCGTCACGTTCAATCACATGGTTTAAATTTGTTGGTCGCCCTTTAGAAGCTATATTTGTTAGATCTTTTATGAAAGTGCTGTGAATAATATTTTTTTGAGTGGAATAAAACGATAATCAATAAGCTTTGTGCCTGACCTCAAATATATATAAATAATATTGGCCTGAAATACTGTGATTAACTATCATATTCATACATTACCCTATGTTTTAATTACAGCTATCTAAAGTCACGGATGTCAGCTGTTAGTGTAGACCCTAGGGTTACATTAGGGACTATTTCTAGTAACCTTTTGAGCTGTCATCCAAATAAACTAAGGTCATGAATGCATTATAGATTAGGTCTAATTAAACATATGTAAAAAATGAACCCTAACAATTTGATAGATATTTAAGTAATTATCTAGAATGATATGAACGGTTAATGTAATTTTATTGGCTCTTTTAGACTACTGTAAGAAACCTATAAAATATTTCAAATTTAATAATTAACTTAGTCAAAGATAATTACAATTGAAGGAATAACAACTAAAGAAAATAAATATGATAAACACGAGAGAACAAATTAAAATTTTAAATTAGAAAATTATTTAACACAGCAGTGATTATAGGTAGATTTGATTGAAATATATTTAATCAATAGACTTTATTAATGGCATTTCCTGTAAAATCAAAGTCTTGTCTTATTAGGAAATTGTCTCATACTCCTTTAATCTCTAGTTGGAAAGAAAGTACTTCTAGGAGTTTAGTTTCTTGACATGTTTCAGCATTTAAAATGCTATTAGTGTGCTACAGGACACACACTAATGTTGGTACAAGAGCCATCCCTGTACAACATGATCATACATCCTTGTTATTAGTGTGCTACAGGACACACACTAATGTTGGTACAAGAGTCACCCCTGTACGACATGACCATACATCCTTTTTATTAGTGTGCTACAGGACACACACTAATGTTCGTACAAGGGTCATCCCTGTACAACAGGACCATACATCCTTGTTATTAGTGTGCTACAGGACACACATTAATGTTGGTACAAGAGTCCCTCTGTACAACATGATCATACAACCTTGTTATTAGTGTGCTACAGGACACACACTAATGTTGGTACAAAGAGTCCCTCTGTACAACATGATCATACAACCTTGTTATTAGTATGCTACAGGACACACACTAATGTTGGTGCAAGAGTCGTCATCCCTATACAACATGATCATACATCCTCGTTATTAGTGTGCTACAGGACACACACTAATGTTGGCACAAGAGTCCCTCTGTACAACATGATCATACAACCTTGTTATTAGTGTGCTGCAGGACACACACTAATGGTAGTATAAGAGTTACCCCTGTACAACATGATCATACATCCTCGCAACTGCCAATAATATCCCCTCCCATAAGTGAGTCTAGGACAATGTGATGTGATTTTTATCTTGATTAATTGCCTTATTGTGCGGCTGTGAGCCTTGTACTGGGTGGGGGAGCCACATACACGTGTGTGAAAACATCCTGCTACATCACTTCTCCAACACATCAATACATGCGCCTCAGAAGACAGCACAAGATAATACACCATTCAATGAATAATAGGAAAAATAATGTTTCCCACTAAAATTACATTTAAATATTCAGTAAACAAATGTATGTTAATTAAAAGTATCAAAATAAAACTATAAAAATGAAAAACAAAAGATTTAGTATATAAACAAGTGTTTTTTTAAACTTATTAATAAAACAAATGAAGTAAAGTCACAAGAGATTGCAAAAATAGCATTTGTTCATTCATTTAATTTGAGTGTTATTCAATGAACATAGCTCACAGTATGCTAGTGGAATAAAGGTGTAAGTAGCATAGAGTGTGCTTGAAGAGAAAATATGTAAAAATAAATTAACATTGCATCCTACTACCCATTCAGGTTGTATATACACTTATGTACTAAATATGTTAATGGGTTCAATGAGGAAGGTTGAATTCTCTGTCATCGTAAGTCTATTCTATTGCTAGATTAGTGCCTTAGACTATGCAGCCACCAAAGCGGGTAATATGTAATTATCTATCTATCTATCTATTTATCTATCTATCTATCTATCTATTAATAAAAATAAGAGTTTGTTTGTCGTGAGTATTGGGTGATATTTACCACAGAGGGCTGACATTTTAAGGTTAGTAGCCCTTGTGCACAAACATATGCACCTCAAAGTTGGAATTTTAAATATTTTTTAGATTGTTTTAGATTTATTAAAAACTGGATCAGAAGAAAGAAAATGAAGAGATTTTTTGTTTCTGTTTGAAGCAAAGAAAAGCATTGCCAGGGATAACTACGCAATTCAATGCATGGTTATCCCGGGCAACACCAGGTTCTTCTGCTAGTCATGTTATAAGATACACTGGTCTAGAGTATTAAATATGTTTAAATTTTTGAGTGTCCTCAGCTGAAAAAAAAATATTGCTAAAAAAACACCTTAGCGACAGGTTCATACCAATTTCCTTACACAGAAAAATTCATACAGATCATCAATAAATGAAAGTTTTTCCATGCAGCATCTATTGAGTGACCCAGACAAGATGTTAAAATAACTTAAAACTTTTTGGATATTGATTATTATTGGTAAAATTAGTAAAATAAGACTCATTTACAATACTCAGAGAATCAAGTGTAAAACAAATTAGCAGTGTTACACTGTGAGGGGGAAAAAAGTATCTTTTTACCTGTTCCTCGTTCAGGCTATATACAAACATTAATTTTATTATAATGGATAGAGGTGCGAAAGGTAGGATTTCAAAGTAAATGTACCCACATTTGTGCAGAGATAGAGTAGGAAACAATTTAGGAAAATTGGCCTTAACCAACCGGGATTTGAAACTTGATGAGATGCAATTTAAGTGAATAACAATTTATGAGTAGGATAAACTTACTAAAATAAAGATAAAATAATAATCCTTCAATTTGTTTATTTTAAGATTTTTTGGAGGGGCAGGGGTGTATGAACTATTGTTACAAGTGTGGCAATCTGACTACAGTATCAGCTAGTTAACTCACTCTAATAATAATAAAAATAATAATAAAAATAATAATTAATAATAATAATAATAATAATAATAATAATAATAATAGTAATAATAATAATAGTAATAATAATAATGATAATGATAATAATAATGATGATAATGATAATGATAATGATAATAGTAATAATAATAGTAGTAGTAATAATAGTAGTAGTAATAATAGTAATAGTAGTAGTGGTAGTAGTAGTAGTAGTAGTAGTAGTAGTAGTAACAGTAGTAGTAGTAGTAGTAGTAACAGTAGTAGTAGTAGTAGTAACAGTAGTAGTAGTAGTAGTAGTAGTAGTAGTAATAATAATAATAATAATAATAATAATAATAATAATAATAATAATAATAATAATAATAATAATAATAATGTCTTACTAGTTTTTGTTTCAATGGCACACGTTAATTAAGTCTAACTGCAAATTACTTAAATGAGTCCAAGCACACAAGATAAGAAGGATGAATTACAATAAATCCACAATCATTCAACTGTATATGGGATGGGAAACCAGTAGTGTTGTCAGTCAGGATCAAACCAGAGTCCCTCGGTTCAGTGCGAGGAGCGCAAATCATTATACCAACTCACCTCTGCTGATTAGTTGGTAAATTGATTTAAAAACTAAGCTTCTGAATATATATTATTTTCATATGAGCTTAGCAAAATAATATAATGATATAATAATTATCTCTGCAGTAGTGACAAAATGTTGTAAACAGCACTTTTTCAGATATAAAAGAGAATAGTGCGTGAAAATCAATGAGCAATTCAAAACATAATACTTATAATATACAAAATTTGTGGTTAAATAAATAATCAATTGACAATGAAAAAACCACAAAACTTTTGCAAAAGTTATATACATGGTCATCCTCCCATAGAACTTCATTATGTTGAAGCCTACTGATTTGTCACTATACATTTAATATTAAAATATTTAATTAAAAAGTTAAGAAACAGTAAATAAATTAAAAAAGTTGCAAAAATTTGGGCTGAAGAGGGTTGCATTTTGTCTTTTCTTGGAAATACAACGTTGTGGCTAATTTTACTTTGTAGACTATTTGAGATGTTGAGCGTGGTGTGACCACTTTCCCAGTCCCCCTGTAAGTAACGAGGCATGAAGAGAGCTACGAGATGGTACAGCCCGCCACACCTTCTCAGGGTCGAGTGAGCTCTCGTCTTGTGCAGAGAAAGTACGAGTGTGTGTGTGTGTGTATTTGACACCAAGGACTAGTGTGAGACAAACCACTGTCTGGTGCAGATAGACAATATACTTTCACCAAGCAAAAATATCTTTATTGGTGTTTTTGACTAACAATTCAAAAAATATCAGACTGCCGGTACTTTAAAAAATATTTAAATGATATAAGAATTGGTTGCAGGCCTTAGATGCCACAGCCATACAGCTTAATTTAATTTTGAAAATGTCTCCCTATTTAAAATAGTATAAGCTTACTGTATGTGCCAAATAAGATTATAAAATTGTGTTATGTACATTTCAACTCTTCCCAACATTTAAATGTATGGGTATAAGTATCCAGCCTACCCCTTGCCTCTTAATACCCTTTCAGCTTATACACATACATTATTAATCAAACTATACTATAGTCAAATAGCAAGGAGGAATATTGAATTTTAGAGGAAATGTGGTTGCGTTTGTGTGGAGGGAGAGGGGAAAACTCTTTAAGAGAAAAAAAACCTCAATACACGGCCAACCATGAATCACTCCAACCCGCTTCGATGCTAAAATAGTCTAAGGCATCACTCTTGTAATACACTAGAATGAAGATAACTAGGATATTGGTGTTCGAATCCTGGTCAGGGTACCAAGAGTGTTATTCCAAAATATTTTTACCAATATTCCTCCACACAAATGTGGGTACCTACTCTTTCTCTGACTTCAACTGTCATCATCCCTAGCAGTGAACCTTGAAATCTCCTCCCCAGCAATTCATTCTAACACTTGAGAAACAGCTTGGATCACCGTTTTTCAACTGGTGTGCCACAAAGGGTCGTCAGATGTGCCACAGTAGTTTGGAAGGAAATCAAAAAAGAAATGAGAAAAAAATTGAGAGTTGAAAATAAATCTATTTAAATCCATGATTAAGATTATTTTTTCCAAATAACACATTTATTAAAATTTAACTATTGAACTTTAAAACACAATCTTAATACTCGTTATTTTAATGATAGAGCCTAGCCTCTCTTTAAAAAATTGATGGTGCATCTTGACAATTTTAGTGCCTTGTTCAGTTACTTGAAAAAGGTTGAAAATAGCTGCCTTAGACCATCCAACCTCCCAATTTTATATGGATAAAAAAGTTTTTAAAACAATGTCAAAGCAATTAAGATACTTGGTAGGTTTGGAGCCATATAGGCTACATCTCAAGAGACACAGGAGCAATCTCTTGGCAAAACACAACTGGTCCATTCACACAAGGCTCAACATTCCAGAGGATGGTGGTATGAATTAATACTCAACATGTATATTTTGAATGAAATAGCCAAAGCTATTATTTATGCTTTTAGTGAGGATTACTCCATCTAGATATTATATTCTGAAAATTGAAAAATGACACCTGGACACAGGAATCGAACCCGGACCTTTGACTTATTACGCCAATGCTCTAACCACTGAGCTATCCAGGATTCGTCTCGTACCCAGGGTCATTCTTCACTCATATTTTAAGGCAGAGTCTATGATGGACGTGCGGAAATTGTCAGCTATAATTCCCATGTCCAGGTGTCATTTTTCAATTTTCAGAATATGAGATCTAGATGGAGTAATCCTCACTAAAAGCATAAATAATAGCTTTGGCTAATTAATTCTTAATATGCAATCCCTTACAGTTATAATAATTGTACAAGTGGCTGCAATAATCCAACTACCGAGTTGAAGATGGCTGCATTATCTGATAGCTCGCGATATTAATATAATCACATATTTGTAGCCGACGATTTCCGCACGTCCATCATAGGTTCTGCCTTAAAATATGAGTGAAGAATGACCCTGGCTATGGGACAATTACTGGATAGCTCAGTGGTTAGAGCATTGGAATACTAAGCCAAAGGTCCCAGGTTCAATTCCCGTATCCAGGTGTCATTTTTCAATTTCCAGAAAATGTATATTTTGATTAACAATAAACATGTATATCAATAAACAGTAAAACCCTTCACAGTTGGAGTGAAAGAATCAACCAAGTTGAAACACGAGAAGAGAAGGATACTATTAATTTCAAATATTGAAGAAATCAATCATGAAATAGGCTATTTTATTGATTGAAAAGGTCAGAAATAGACTAATATAGTATAGTCACATTTTCTACCAGTTACATGTACCTATCATGTTTCTCCTCAAAATGTAAGGTAAACTTTACTTAGATAATTAACAACCCCACTAACTTTAAAGTTTAATATAACTACAAAACAATCAACCAAACTGTTTTAATAAATGTGGTGTATCACAAACGGATATGTGACGACTGTTTACAGGACCAGTCCTGATAGCAGAATCAAATTCAACTAGGTGAAAAATTACAACCTGGAAACAGGAACCAAACCTGGGACCTTTGCGTGCAATGCTCTACCAGTGAACCATGTGGATAGCTCGGAGCGGCCGATACTTTCAGCAGTTACCTAGACTCAATACAACAACTAGCGGAAAAGGTCCTAGAATATGAGACGAACCTGGGTAGCCCAGTGGTAGAGCATTGGCAAGCTAAGTCAAAGATCCAAGGTCATATTCCTGTGTCCAGGTTGTCAAATGCACTCTTTTTGGAGAATTCAACTGTAAAAATGTATAGGTAAAATGTGAATGCCTGGGACAAGAGTGTATCAAGTACATGAAAAGTGAGGTGAGTTCAATTTAATCTTCTTCAAAACGTAGTAGAGGAAGAGGCAATGAAAGCATTGGAATTGTGAACTGTGTTTTTAATATGTTTAGTGTTGATACATCATTTTTCAACAATTCTTTATATTAATTTAATTGCATACATACAAACATACCTAATCACGCTGTTCCCTTACGGAGTAGACCATAAACTGTGAATATAGCTCAAAAATCAACAATTTCGTACTTATCCAACCTCACTAACTTTTTCCACACTTCCCTATCCTTGCATACTCCCTTCGCTTCAACAACATCCATACACCAAATCTTACATGCTCTTTTATTCTTAAAACTCTTAATGTTTCTCTTTTTCACACATTCGTCTAAAACATTTACATGGTCTACCCCTTACTTTTGATACAAACACTATAACTTCATATATTTGCTTTGTTGCTAGATCCACACTCATTCTCTCAACATGCCCAAACCAACTTAAAATGCTTCTTTCACATTAACATATTGGATTACCTTTCAAACCGCACTCCTTCAGCAACCAATCATTACCAATTGTTCATAAGAATTTTCCACATATATTTCCTATAGATATCTCATTCCAACAGCATTCAGCTTGCTCTTGTGTTTCTCCTGACAAACCCACGCTTTACATCCATGCAGCAATGTTGTAGTTAATACACTTTTATATACCACCATATTTGCCTCTTTCGGTACTACTTCATTCTTTGCAATAGTTCACATACATCCATGCATGCATTCACCCACCCATCAATTTAATTGCATATTACTTTCTTTTTTTTTTAAGTAGCTTCTTACACATTAAAAAATATATATTTTGTGATTGAAAAGGGTGATTCCATATCAAATCATCCAATAGTCAGAGGAAATGTAACCCACCATTTTAGATTTTAATAAAATTTGACACATAATATCTTTGAATGGTTTTGTGCTCATATTTAAAATTGTGAGACAATCTAAACCATAGTTTTAAAGTCATTGAGGCCTAAATACACCCGAAAAGCTTCTTTGGAAATGGTTAAGTCGAAAGTGTGAGATTAAATATTTTATTTTTCTAAAACTAGAAAAGATAGATCAATGATTTTTTTTAATCTTCCCTTTAAAGATAGTCTTACAGTTGAATAATATATTGAACAATGTATTTGTACAAAATATGATTTTAAAAATATAATTAAAATAGGAATTCACAGGAAATTTCCAATAAAGCTATGATTAATAAAACCTAGCAAAGGAAGGAGAGGTGAAACCCCACCAGCTTTAAATTCTGAAGTTCCAAACCCTAGCCACTTGAAGCATAGGCTTAACTAGGATTGATGAATTGGGGAGGGAGGGGGGAGGTCAGCTCTTAGAGGTATGGGCTCTACACCAGTAAGGAGGGTTCATTTTTTAGTGCCTAAGTGATGATTTACGATTATAGTAAATAATCGACTTGCAATTCAGTTAAAGCTAAAACCCTGAAACATTGTTTGGTTTAACAGTAAACTAACTTAGGACAGTGTTCAATTACAATATTAATAATCTGAACCAGTCGACAAGGTGATTTTGCCAGTTCATCTAGAACTTCATCCAGAGAAATACTTAATTCTTGATGTATACTTAACATCGCTAAGCCATTCAGCCTTTGCTGCCCGGTTGTATTTCTCAAGTAAGTTTTTAATCTCTGAAGAGATGAGAACGATTTTAAATTGGTGCTTGTTGACACTGGAAAGGTTACTAAGATTTTCAACAAAGTACTGATGAATGGGAATATTTCTTTATTGCAGGCAACATAATAGTTCATAGCCTTTCTTGAACGTATTTTCAATTCATTCAATCTTTCATGCCACATGTAAAGTTCACCAATTGCTACCATATCACTACACTGCAAATCTTGCCCGGAAAAAGCAACCATGTTATTCATCTGTTCCTTCTCTACTTCAGTGATAACCAATTCTTATTTTGGTATCAAGCACATAAAACTGCTAAGCCCTTCTTGATGGTTCAAGAAACGAGTATTTAATTGACTTGTAAAATGATCCAAAAGCAGCAAAATAAAGTGCAACTCCAAAGTAAGCCTCATTGGAGTCTACTTTTACATTACACCTGTGTATTTATTTGTCTGGTAGATATTCTTGGTGTGACAAGATATGAACCAAACATTTCAGTAAGTGTTTTAGCTGATTCGTAAATAGCTGAAAAATCAATTTCTATGTTTATTCTTAATTCTTGAATTTATTCCTTGAGCCAATTTACCATGTTAACAGGAGCTAGAAGATCTACATTCTCAAGCTGCAATGCTCGGAAAAGTGGTAAGCTCAAAGAGAAAACCTTTGCTTCCACATGTAGAGTAGTTTAAAAATATGAATTTTGTATGGCACAATGAAATTGAACTACATCAATATCTTCCCAAATTATCTATTTTTTTAACCTACTAAAACACTGAACAATTCACAATGCCGCATTATATTATGAATAATTTGAATGATTATTAATAATGGGAGGGCTTTTTAAAAAAATTGTCTATGTTTGTTTTATTTTTTCAAATCAATGGGGGAGGGGTTAAACCCCCAGAACCACCCACCCCCCTGGTTACGCCACTTACTTGGAAGGATAAATGATTTTTCAAAGTGTTTCTTTGTTTGTTTTATGTTTGGGTTGGTACTTGTACAGAAGCTCTATTTTGTGTTTACATATTTAATGTAGCAAAACCAGAAATAATTTTTATACAAGTATGGTATAAGGTAGGTCTTATTGAGGCTGTGGAATTGGAAAATATTTTGGGAGGAGTCAATGTCAGTAAAAATGTATGGACTTCGTCTTCAGATAAAAACATGTAATATATGGTAGCTATTTCACTTTTTTATTCTTTACAACCATCATCATCATTATCAACAACTGTTTCCAGGCTATGGATGTGTCAGTTTAGTAATATATCACCATCTTCCTCTATTCTTCCACCATTCTTCCTCCTTTAATTTCTTCCATTCTTCTCCTCTCACTTAAACACTTTCTGTTATCTGCTCCTTCCATCTCTTTCTTGGCCTCTCTTGCGGTCTTTAACCTACTTACTTTATTTCCAACATTTTCTTCAGCATCCTCTCTTTTTCCATTCTCATTACATGTCCATACCATCTCAGTCTTGCTTCCTCTACTATCTCATGTACTCCCTGTACCCCTACTCTTTCCCGGATACCTTCATTCCTAATCTTTTTTATCCTCGTGACAGTTAACATGATCCTCACCAACTTAATTCCCATGGCCTCCACTTTCCTAATCTATCTTACACTTACTGTCCATGTTTCTGCTGCATTTGTGACAATGGGTACCAGGTATGCCTTGTACCCTACTTCCTTACACTCAAAGTCACTTCTCTTCTCCATAACAGGTCTCTTACACACCTATAAAACAATTCTCCCTGCTGTCCTCTTCTCATTAGATCCTCTCTACTTTCACCTTTCTCCTCAATCACACTTCTAAGATATTTCATGATCTGTACTTTTCTCAACTCTACTCTGTCCAACCTTATAGCTTTAATAGGGCTTACCCTCTTCCTTGTCATTACCATTACTTCACACTTTTTTATGCTAAATTTCATTCCACACTCACTTCCTCCTTTCATTCTTTTAGCTGTCCCTGTACTTCATTTTCCTTCTCCCCCCATACCATCAAAGCATAAACATACATCATGGCTTTCATTCTTTCTTCCCTGAGTTTTACTGTCACTTTGTTCATGACCATTTCCATTACCAAGTTACAAATAGTAGTGGTGAAAGGGCAGCTTTTTCTTGAAAAACTTGTACTAATAAAAGTTTAAAATATAATATAAATTACCATTTAATTGTTTAGAATGTTTTTTCGCAATTAAATAAAATGTGGGGTTTTTCAATAAAACAAACGGAATTGTCTCAAATCAAACAGTATAAAGTCTATTAATTTTTGAAATCTGAATTTTTCAAATATTTTTTACAATTCTATTTAGTGATTAAAATGCATATTTATTTTTTTACAGAAATGAATTTTATATCATTTTAATAAGTGAAGTGTTTACTAGTTCTGGAACAAAAAAAGGTTTTCCGAAGGAAAAAAAATTAAAATCCAACAATATGTGGTACAATGCATATATTTTTAAGATTTAATAAATTTATTAAAATAATACCACTAAAGATATATTATTATAATTACTTCATGCCCTTGGCTGACACTAGATTTAAAATTTAACATTTTTTTACTTTACACTATAGATGTAGTGTTTTTAAAAAACCTAAATTCTTTGATTTTTAAGTATTATTATTTTTATTATTTAGCACCGCGTCTTATTACCCGTTCAAGTTATAAGCTTAAGTACAAATTACGCTAATGGATTAGAAATTGGGAAGGTTGAATTTAGAAGAAGTGAACCCACATTTGCGTGGAGGGAGATTGGAAAACCATTTAGGAACAACCCCTCCCCCCCCCTCGTTCACCCGACTGAGATTCGAACCTTGATCTCCCCGTACTCGGCAGTCGAGCTCAACACGACTAGCGCGTTAGCCAACTACGCCACCAAGGCGGGTTTTTTTTTTTAAGTAGAAGCTTTCATGAGGATTTGAGGTTTTTCTGCTGAAGCCATTTCCTCCATCGCTCATAGATTGCTATCTTCGTGCTCAGTCCCACAGGGGTTTTACCATTGTTCTTTACAATAGAGGAGCTTTTACAAAGCAAGACAAGTGTTAAGTTTTTGTAGTAACTTTGATACTTTGAATAATAGCTCAAATTTGAACAACTAATTCGAGCAACAAACTTAATTTAAAATTAATTTTTTTTCATAATCAGTAAATGTTATATTATATAGCAAACTAACATCATTGAGTGTTCTTATTTAGGACTTTATTTTTTTTTTTAACATGTGTCTGGGTCATTTTGACTCGTACCATACCAGTTATGTGACACAAATCCACCATACCAGCTAAGGGTTAAAATATATTTGTTGTGTAACTAATATGTTTTAGTTAATTAATTTAGAACCGCGTCTTACTAACCGTTCAGGTTATACGCTTAAGTACTAATTACGCTAATGAGTTAGGGATTGGGTCGGTTGAATTTAGAAGGAGTGAACCCGCATTTGCATGGAGGTAGAGTGGAAAACAACTCCCAGTTAACCCGACCGTAATTCTAACCTTGATCTACCTGCTCTTGACAAATTATAGGGGGATAACACTGATGTGCCACTGTACAAAAATTTATGAGAAGATAATGGACAAGAGAATAAGAAATAAAATGAAAGGAAGGTGGAGAGAGTAACAGCATGGATTTAGGAAAAATAGTTCTACAATTAGACTTAACTTTACCATACGACAGTTGATGGAAAGAAGGTGTGAATGTGGGAAAGACTTAGCAATAGTATTTATGGATGTGGAGATGGCATTTGATAGCATGGAGGGAAATGAAGTTAGAAAAGCGATGGAGGAGGCTGAAGGGGAAAGAGTTGTAATGAGAGTGAAAAGCATGTTTGAGGATAACAAGAGCTGTGTTAAGGGAGAAGTCCAATACTTTCTATTTTGTTTCAAATCCGCTATACTTCATTACTTCGTGCTTGTATAGAACTTCAATTCCATTCCACCCCCCCGATAATTCAACTTATGTATAGCTAGACATTTTGTTGCCTGTAGGGTTGACTGACTGGCTGGTATACATTCTTTCCAAAAATAGATTCCCTTAATACTCACTGCCCAACTCAAGGGAAACAATAAAATATTGAGACCGAGGAGAGAGCTGGTTTCTCCTTTTTTTTTTCGGTTCATGTTTAGAAGGCCTGGGTTCTATTTCAAAATGAGACATAGCTGTTGTAGGGTTCATTCAACATTATTTTAGTTTGTACACTTGTATAGTATAGTATATTATTAATCAATAAAATTATATTAGATTTTTATTTCTAATTAAGGTTTAGGCCTAAGACCTTGACATTCTGCATTAATTAATACAATAACTAATTCTAATTGAAAGTTAATCAAAGTAGATCGTTAAAATAAAGGTCCAATAAACTAAAAAGGCGGTAAATCTTTTAAATTGTTTTAATAATAATTCATAGTACCAAATCACAACTATTTTGGATAAAACAATTTATTTTTACATTAACATTATATAAAAGGATTTTACCTAGAATAATTTAAAATTAAGATGGATTGTTTATAGGAAATGCACCAACATTCTTCTGGCAAGGATAAAAAAAGAGTGAAATGTGAAAACTATAAAGTGGAAACCAGCCCCCATTGCGTTTGGCCAGGTATAGTTTAATTCTTGTAGGAAGAACATGTTTATAAAATACAAATAAATAGGCCTACAAAAAAAATTGTGGTCAATGTTGATGGCATTTGTTAATATGATTATATTGGCAAATCTGCAAAGTTTGTGTTATGTTGGCTATCTCTACTTCTTACTCCCTGTAACTATATTTTACTACTAGTTGTTTGTTGGTCTGATTACTGGTTAGACGTTTTTATCATAAATTATTTTAAATAAATATACTGTTTACTCTATGTCAATGTGTGTGTGATTTTGTTTCATGGCCTATTAATCCTAATAGGTTATGGGCCCAGAAAGTATCAGTGTTTATTAATATTTGTAATTGTATGATTCGTGGAAAACGGTGTAATGGTGACCAATGTTTTGATCAAGTTCAACATGGCGGTGGCATAGGATTAAAGCCTTTTGATGGTAATGGTTTTTAGAACTGGTTATATCGTCTAGAGAGGCTTTTGGAAAGGAATGCCGTGCTAGAAATGCTGACTGTTGATCCACCGGATTTATTGGCGGATGCAAAAGTTAAAGACAGCTTTTTGATGAAAGAAGCTAAGGCTAGGGATTTTATTGTGCAATGCGTGGCTGATAATGTTCTGGAGCAAATCAAAAATGCAAGTACCGCTAAAGTAATGATTATGTCTTTAAAGTGGCATATGTTAAAATGGCATAATGAATCGTAATGAGCTTCAGAAAAAAATAAGAAACATGTCTTTTGAAGGTAAATCAATCTTGAATGAGTTTATCATCGAATGTGAAAAAACAGTAGCTGAATTGAGGAATACTGGAGGTACTATTGAAGAATAAGAGTGTATTACTCAACTGTTGGCAGCTATGCCTGAGTGGTTTTACCAGTTGTGACGTCCATTGACATTTTATTTACATCTAATACAAGTGTAGTTATGTTAGACTTTGTAAAAAATAAGCTGTTATCAGAAGAAGAGCGTAATTTAAAAATTCGTAGTTCAAGTGTTTCAAGTGCACAAAACCATGCGTTTATAGAGCATAAAAATACGTTTGGTCAATGGAATGATAATTCGTGGAAACCAAATAGGGTGATGCATCCTAAATTATTTACCGGTAAGTGCTATGCCTGTAATCAGAAGGAACACATGCGTTCACAATGTCCAAATAGAAACAATTTTGCTGGAAATTCAGAAAAAGAAGTTTCATTTCTGGTGTCAGAATCTAATGGCAACACTGGTTTAAGTTTTTGTGGGATGTCAAATAATCATAATAGTATCAGTTTTATTGTTGAGAGTGGGGTGACAAACGATCTAATTCAAGTTGAATATTCAAAGTATTTATTTGATGTTCAGGAAACTTCTTCATGAATTAGTGTGGCTAAAGTTGGTGAAATGGTTAACTCTTAGAGATGTGGTTATGTTTGTTAACTAACAACGGTATTGGTGTAACGATGCATAAGGTGTTGGCGTGTGACAGTTTGTCACACTACCTGTTCTTTCTTAAAAGGCTCAAAGAAAATGACTTAAAGGTTATTTTTCATAATAAATGTGTGACTATTCTGAAGGATGACAAAGTTGTTTTGAAAGGGAATCTTATCAACAACATGTATTTTGTCACTATGAATTTAAATGCAAGTGAAGTGAATCTTGTGGATAATTCTTCAGACTTGTGGCACAGAAGGATGGGACATTCGTCTAAGTTTCCTTGTAGTAGGTTATGTGAGGTTTGAAACAAACAAGAGCACCATTTTTGAAATGTGTAGCAGAGAAAGAAAATCAAAAATAATCTTGCAATTTGTTTCATCACATGTGTGTGAAAAAATAACCCCAACTACACATGACGGTAAAAACTATTTTGTCTCATTCATTGATCATTTTAGTCATTTTACAGTTATTTACTTACTTGAGAGGAAAATTGAAGTTGAAGAGTGATTCAGAACGTACATTGCTATGGTTGAAGCTAAATTTAATAGAAAATTTGAGAATTTACGTTGTGATAATAGTGGGGAATTTATTTCCAGTGACTTTAAAAACTTGTGTGAAGCTGAAGGTATTAATGTAATGTACACTATTCCAAGAAATCCAGAGCAAAATTCGGTAAGTGAACGCCTCAATAGAACTATTTTAGATAAAGATAGGTGCATAATATTTTATTCAGGTTTAGATAAAGATATGTGGGGAGAAGCAGTATTATCAGCTGTTTATCTGCTTAATAGAACTCCTACATCTGTGTTATATAGGAGATGTAACCCCTGCAGAAAAGTGGTATGATTATAAGCCTGATCTGAGTAAAATTAGAGTTTTTGGTTGCACAGCTTATGTACACATTCCCAAAGAAGATCGTTTCGGGAAATTAAACTCGTTCAAGAAAATTAATTATGATAGGGTATTGTCATAATGGCTATCAATTGTAGGATCCTGTGGGTGAAAGGGTTACCACTGCTCGATCTATTGTCTTTGATGAGAGCAAGAATGTAACCAAAGATATTGAAGATCATGACCCAGAAAATTCAGAGGTAGAAGAGGATATCCAAGATCAAGTGGATGTGAAGACAAAAGAACCCGGTCCTGAAATTAAAACGGTTGATAGTTCCTAAAGTTCCTGAAAGAAGACACAGTAAAAGAGTAAAGTGCCAAAAGATCTTGAAGATTATGAAGTCGGGATGGCTATGTCTCTCAGTGCTGGTTATTTTCCATTTGAAGCTCCTAGGTCCTATCAAGATGCTGTTCAACAAGATGATGGTTGGAAGGAAGCTAACGAAAGAGAGTTGGAGTCTCTTAAGAGCAATAAGACTTGGGAATTGGTACATCCTCCACCTGATGTACCCATAATCGAATCTCAATGGGTGTTTACTGAGAAGACAATTGATGGTGTAGCTCAGAAGAAAGCTCGCTTAGTAGCTAAAGGTTACCAGCAACCTACTTTGGAGGAGGAAGATGTTTATTCTCCTGTAGCTCGGCTGGTGACACTTAGAACACTTTTGGCTGTTGCTATTCGGCATGATTTATTCATTCATCAGTTAAATGTAAAATCAGCTTTTCTGAAAAGTGAATTAATAAAAGTTGTGTATCTTTACCCTCCTGATGGCTTACACATAAAAAGGGGTGAAGAGTGTAAAGTGGTGAAAGCCCTAAGTGCTGGAACGACAGTGTTAACCGATTGTTGAGTGAGTAAAATTTTCAAAGATCCAAGGTTGATCCATGTTTATACTTTAATAATTCTACATATATTTTGATTTGGGTTGATGATTTTATTATTTATCTCAAGCTCAATTGATGATGTTAATAGTGTAAAGGGTACGTTAATCAATTTTCTTGACATTGGGGATTTAATTTCTGATGGTAGATTGGTATTTTTAGGTCTTGAAATTGAAAAGAAAGAGGATAGTATATTTATTAGTCAAAATAATCTTATTGGCAAAGTTGTAAATCATTTTAGGATGAATGATTGTAAAATATCAAAAATACCTGTACAACCAAAATTGAATTTACAAAAGGTCTCAGAGGAAAAGTTATAAAGTGCCATATAAAGAATTGATTGGTAGTTTAATGTATGTGATGCTAGGGTCGAGGCCAGATCTTTGTTTTGCAGTATCTTATTTTGGAAGATTTCAAAATTGTTATAATGAAACTTATTGGAATTATCTAAAGATTGTTGTTCGTTATCTCAAATTTACTAGTAATTTTGGTTTGAAGTATGTTAAAAATAATATTTGTTCAGATATAAATGTTAAAGATTTTGTTGATTCAGACTATGCTAGTGATTCTATTGATAGGAAAAGTGTTACAGGTTTTGTTGTTAAATTAAATGATAATGTTGTGTCAAGGTGTTCCGAAAAACAAAATGTTACTCTCTCTAGTAGATGAAGCTGAGTATTTGGCTCTTTCTGCTGGAATGTCTGAATGTAAGTTTTTAATCCAGTTATTTGATGAATGTCTTAATTGTGTAAAGCCAGTTATTGTCTTTGAAGACAACCAATCTTGTATGGAAATGGCACAAACCTATGAGACGAAGAGGTCCAAACATATTGATGTGAGACATCACTTTGTAAGAGATTTAATAAGTAGAAGTGATTTTAAATTACAGTATGTAGATACTAATGAACCAGTAGCAGACATAATGACAAAAGGATTAGCAATAAGGAAATTTGAGTACTTTAGAAATCTATTAAGTGTTACAGAAATTTGATTAGAATTTGTGAATAAGTGTTGGAATACAAAAGTGTGTTGGTAACCCTTTTAGCTTATTATATTTGAAATGTTTTTTTTTCTCCTTGTCTTAATCTTTGCAGAATTGAGAGGTGGTATTAATATGGTTATATTGACAACTCTGCAAAGTTTGTGTTATGTTGGTTATCTCTACTTCTTACTCCCTGTAACTGTATCTTACTACTAGTCGTTCGTTGGTCTGATTACTGGTTAGACGTTTCAATCATAACTTATAATAAATAAATACACTGTTTACTCTATGTCAATGCGTGTGTGATTTCGTTTCATGGCCTATTAATCCTAATAGTAAGTTATATTAATTTCAAATACTGTACTAACAAGTGCCTTAAAGATTATTCTAAGGAGTGTAAAAATAATTCTGATTTATCTTTCAGTATGTTGTAAGTTTTATGTTTTTACTAAGTATTTATAGCATTGTTCATTTCTAATCATTAAGAGTCCTTAAAATTACGTTATGAAGAAACACTTTCATAAGAAATAATTTTATACTATAATTTTTTAATGTTTATAAAATAAAATGCATTATTTAATTGATTGATTTGTATTATCTTTGATTACTCCTAAGTTGTAACTCAATTTTCCGGAAACATCAGCATGGAAAAATACAATCACAAATAAGCGTATCTTACGGAAACATTTTTTCCGGCTATTCAATAAACTGACAAAATTTGTAACACTTATAGACTGTTAGTTAGACCATTCAGCCATTGTAAAAAAATTATACTTAAATATTTAAAGTAATATTAAACGCCACACGTTAATGTAGACAAGTATAGATTTTTTTTTCAAAGAGCTCTCCTGAAAACTTAGTAAAACTGTTCACCCTTTTGTGATTTTAGTGACGATATGTCCGAGAGAGTTTATTATTTTAACTATCAATTAGTAAATTGGTCATGGGTCAGATTTTTAAAGTATAGACACTCGGATAGATACACCAGATAGCAAATGTGTTAGGACAATGTATCTCTAATCAAAAGATAGGCCTACCCTAATTTCAACCCATGGTTAGGAATTAACTCAGTCTCAAAGAATGTCCTTGCTCCTAACAATAAACATTTGCATTGATTCTTGACAAGGAAGGCAGTTAAATTAAAGAAAGGAACGTCAAATATCTCTTGCAGAGTGTAATCTCAATATGCTACTCACCTCCATCGAACGTTCCAGTCATTCCAGTGCACTTCTTGTAAGTGATGTTGAACTTCTGGTTGGTAATGAGGAACTGAGTCCCGGCTGTCTGACATGACCGGATTTGAGCCTCTGGATGGTCACACTCCCCAGTGAACCGGAAACGGTTCTGGCAACATTGGAGCATGTACAATGTTTTAGTTTGTTTAGGTACAGGAATCCTAACAGTAGCTTTACTTAGATCCTCCCACAGCGGGCGCTTGTGAAGTATTCAGAGAGAGTATGTTGCATACACATGTGGTTGAGGGTTTGACGCATGGTTAAAGACTACTGTCTGCATTGAAAGGGGCACCTGATATAGGTAGAGTTTTGAAAAATAGAGACCGGTTTGTTAAACTTATAAACTATTTAACATTTATTTTGGACTACTCTGGTGCTCTCTGGAGAGATAGTTTGTAAAGAGGATGTAAGAAACAGCCAATACAATCCCAAGGCATAAAACACTAACCATAGAGAAGGGTGCTAGGACATGCAATATTAAATATAAAAGTGATATGTTCCAACCTGGTAGGCAAATTGCCATACTCCCTCCAGACTTGACCTGCAGTTGACTGGAATAGGGTTCTCAGAGAACAAGGTAACAAGCTGCTGGTCTGGATTCAAACCTCGACAAACCCGCTCCAATGTAGGTTCCACACCCTGCGGTAAGTTGACACACCCACCTAGAACCATCAACTTTCATTCAGAACACACAAAAATATAATCATTATTATTAACAGTTTGAAGATAGCACTTCTTTTAAAGCATCTTACAACACCTCATTTCTTAGATTACATTCTCTTATGTTCATATGTCAGGTCATGGGATCTGCATGCAGAGCCCTGAATGGTATCAACATCTGTCAAATAAAGTATCATGTTATCAGCAGTGGCAAAAATAGTAAGTACTAGAATCCAACTAGAACTTAAAAGTAGTAGCCTATAGTTATTTTTCAAACAAATTAGCAAACAAGTAGCAAGAGTATCCTCAACCCTGCCTCATGTATCCTCAACCTTGCTTCATGAATCCTCAACCTTGCTATGTGTACCCTCAACCTTGCTTCATGAATCCTAAACTCTACTACGTGTACCCTCAACCTTGTTTCATGAATCCTCAACCCTGCTATGTGTACCCTCAACCTTGCTTCATGAATCCTCAACCTTGCTTCATGAATCCTCAACTTTGCTTCATGTATCCTCAACATGGCTTCATTCATCCTCAACCCTACTTCATGTACCCTCAACCCTGCTTCAAGTACCCTCAACTCTGCTTCATGTATACTTAACCTAGCTTTTGTGTACCCTAAACCCTGCTCCATGTACCCCCAACCCACTTCAAGTACCCTCAACCCTGCTTCAAGTACCCTCAACCCACTTCAAGTACCCTCAACCCTGCTTCATGTACCCTCAACCTTGCTTCACAAGCATAGTTCCTGATCAGGCTCGGACTGGCCCGCCGGTTCATCGGTCCTCGGGCCGGTGCACCCTCAAGTTTCTCGAATTTGCGCCCTCGGCCCAAAATCCCCCTCTCTCTTGGTGAAAAAAAATCAATTGCAATGATTAAAATAAGAAATTTAAATTTAAAAAAAGATTCAAATAATCAAAACAAAGTGGAAATGAGTACTTTAGAAATCTATTAAGTGTTACAGAAATTTGATTAGAATTTGTGAATAAGTGTTGGAATACAAAAGTATGTGGTAAAGTTTTTACCTTATTATATTTGAAATGTTTTTTTCTCTCCTTGTCTTAATCTTTGCAGAATTGAGAGGCGAAATTAATATGGTTATATTGGCAATTCTGCCAAGTTTGTGTTATGTTGGCCATCTCTACTTTACTCTCTGTAACTGTATCTTACTACTAGTCGTTCGTTGGTCTGATTACTGGTTAGACGTTTCTATTATAAATTATATTAAATAAATACACTGTTTACACTATGTCAATGTGTGTGTGATTCGTTTCATGGCCTAATAGCATTTTACTTAGTTATTATTTTAAAGCTAGATCTATTTATAATATCTATCAAAATTTAAAGATGTAAAATATAATATAATATAGTAAAATATTTTTATTAGATAAATAAAAATTACTTGGTTTTTTAAGGCGATTAAAATATCTCTAATACCAGATTCACGGCATCCCTTGCCAGAATATTCACCTATGACAACTTTGTGTGGACATAACTAGTTTCTAAATGTATTGTAGGCCTGACATACCCATCCCAAATTGTATTTTAAGTTTTTATTTCATAGACTTATAACTTAAAAGGTTAGGTTAAGTTAGGTAAGTTAATTTATTTTATTATAAACACATGATCATTAAACTCCCAAGGAAATGGCGGATCCAACGATACTATAATTATAAATATTTATTTAATATTTTATTTTTACAACATTTAGACAACTCAAAACTTAAGTCCAAACGTAAAAACATACTTCACCAACACGTCGTTTGATCCATGATCCTTTAAGACAATAATTCTCAAGCTTTTAACCTTTAAAATGTCATAATATATAAGGGAATACCTATCTGGCTGACACTAGGTTTGACGGGGGTAAATTACAAAATAAACGTGCAAACCAGTAAGGTTGTAAATAATAACTCATAACTTACTTTTGAATAAAATATTTCAGGAGTGTTTATTGGCTGATTCTATTTAATAATTAGGCTACTGTTCTTTGGTTTTTGAACTTGGCTTAAATATTTTCTTACTAGCCTCACTTTTAACATTAGGGCCTATTACTGGTAAGTTATTCATCTTCTTTGAATAAGCCCCCGGCCTATAAAACTAGTTCTCTTAACATACCACCCAATTGTCCAAAAATTATGGACAGAACAATAAAAAAAAAGCAAGCTTTTTGCAAATTCCTGCAGAACCATGGACACAGGCTCAAGGAACCCCAATGTTCTGCAGGACGCTGGTTATAAATCACTTCCTTATGATATGTCATTTTATACTGTGAAAATCGAATAAATGAATTTATGAATATTATTTATTTAACTTATTTGAAGTATTTTAACATGCTTGTGCTTTCTGAACCAACTGATTATACCGGCACACAAGACTTTTTATTAGCGAGAGTGAAAGGGCCCAACAATGTTGCCGGGAATGGTATTTTCATATAGACCTACCTTACAGGGTTCTTTTACATGCCACAATCTACATGGAACCAACAGGTTTACTTCCCCTTCAAAGGAAGTTTTCCTACGGACCTTTTAATGCTCAAGAAAAGTCCACAAACGATGGGTTCTGAAGCAAGCAATTTACCCCAAGACCGAGGTTAACACAAATATTGCATAGTAGGCTATTCCTCTGCCCTCACCCCGCTACTTCATAATGCCACCCGGCCGGGAAAAATTTCTGGGGAGAGTACTGGTTAAATGAAAGTTAAGTGGAACTTATGTTACATGAACGTTAAGTTTATCTTGATCTCAGCATTAGTATAGACAGTTTATGTTTTAATGTGTCTAATATATTAATTTTATCAGTTTGGTAAAAAAAAAAATCTCAAAAGAAATTGTAGGCATTCTTGAACCAAAGTTATAGCGTGAATATGGTTAGTTCTTAAGGGGTTCACACACTTTCGGGATTGTTGGCAATAGTAACCGTACGTGATTACTTGGAAGTTTCCTGATAAAGCACCTATAGTCTCATCATTACTGTATAGTTTCTCATTCGTGATAACCAGATTGGAATCACGAAAAAAATTCCCCCAACATTTTCACAAGTCTAGTCTGCTCCCCGAAGGCTTGTTCAATCCTGTTTGGAATCCCATACATGATTGTGGAAATAGCATACCTACCTTTGCTCACTCACTAGAAAAACACTCTTGGCCTACAGGCCAAACACTCTCTGGATCGTCAACCGTTTGGTTTGAAAATTGAAGAAAATTATATGAAGTTTAATTTCGTTCGATATCATTTTGACGTGATTGTCCCATACACCCTCGTGATTTCCCGTACAGTTTCATCACTTACTGTTAAAACTGCCAACAATCTCGAAAGTGCATGGGCCCCTTAAAGGTAAGCTATTTTAATTAATTTAATGTTATACTAATCAAATAAGATATTTTAACAGCTTCCCCTTTTATGTGTCAAATGTAATTTATAGCGCTGTGCGGTAGTGTATTTTCGATAAAATATATTTTTCAAAAAGAAAACCAATAGCTAACCTAACATTGCACTTGTGCGAAGAGAAGCATAATAATCAATTTCAACTCACCCTTTCTCTAGGCTTGTTGCATGCGCGAACATCTACCATATTATTTCCTGGACCCTTAGTTAACACATTCCAATTAATAACTTTATCGGCGACTAACTTTTCAGTGCACTCTTCCACAAAACGAATCATAACACAATCTACAGGTTACAAAACCAAAACAACTGTCATTAAACAAGGAAAGGAATTATTAGGTGAGGGAAAAACCAACGATAAGAAGCTCTATAAAGTGCGCATGCGCAGCTATTAACCAGTGTATGCAAGAAAGAAGAAACTTGTGAGAAATGATATTCAAACTCATTAATGAACGCAAACTTACTAATAGCTAATAGTGCATAGAAAATTAGTGCACAAGAATTTTAAAGCTAATATTTTCAAAAATGGTGATTATAATGGATATAGATAGTGCACAACGCATAAAGTTGGTTTATTTTATTTTATTTTTATTTTATTTCTTCAATGACACTGAAGAGGTTTACTTTAAATAGTAAAGGAGCGCTCGTATTAAATTAACTTCCAATGTTACTTTCTTGATACTACTATGATTCAATCCAGTTCTAAACCACATATATTAGCCCTAACTAATCGCGAATCTAGTCAATGAGATAACCGAGAAGATTTTTTTGTCCGTACTTACAATGACAGATTTATATTTAGAAGGAAATTAAATAGCCGTTTATACAAAATAGCGTTGTCTGAGTTTAACACATTAGGTAAAGAAAAGTCTGTTATATATTTATGAATGTAATTTATCAGTGCCAATTGATGTACAGGATACAGTGGCGCAGGAACTGTGGGGTACGGGGGTAAATTTTACCCCCCCTAAAAATTGATAGGGGTAAAAAATATCATAATAAAACTTTTAGATAATGTAAAGGTCTTGTTGAATCAAGATACAAAGTTCCCACTAAGGTAACATAATACAAATAAAATGTGCATTGAGCACACACTGTTTGAAAACTCTGATAGTGATACCAGCTACATCAGCTACTGCAGAAAGAAGTTTTTCAATGCTTGTACGAAAAAAAAACTTCCACGATAAGGAAACTTAATACTAAATCACCTTTATCTGTTGAATGCATACCCTGAGAGGCTCAACAAACTTTAAAATTTCAAAATTAGTTATTGGTTTTATAGCTAGTAGCAAATATAGGGCAAAGGTGAATGGAAACCTATTTTAATTTTCAGTGTTTCATAATTTTTAACTAAGCCACATCAGATATAATTTTTCTTAATTTGTTTTGTGTGTATTAATTCTAATGTTAGGCATGACTAAAATAAATGAGAAAATGCACAATGTGACCGTTAAATACAGGTATCCCTCGCTATACGCAATATCACTTTACGCGTTTTCGCCATAACGCGGTTAAGAAATAATAAAAATAATGCGTGGTCAACATGGTTAGCAGTCACCCTGTGCGGTGGTGGAGTGACCATGTGCACGCACATTCCAGTGAGGACAATGATATTTACTGTACAGTTTGGTGTTAAGGGGGGTGGTAATGACAACATTGGATATGCATGGGCAGAAGTTAAACAGTCCTGTATGAAGAGAGTTTGGAAAAATATTTGGCCTGAAGTTTCTGATTCTAATGATTTTGATCCTGAATACGAGCTTTCCAATTCAAGATATGACATTGTTGACATAGCAAGATGTTGGATTTGAGGACGTTGACCACGCAAATGTGGGTGAATTGCTCCAATCCCACTCAATAGAACTCACCATTGAAGATCTTCTAGAAATGGAGATCGGCATAAAGCATGAAGAGGAAGAGCCTTATGTTGTTGAGCTTATCAAACAACTTCAACAAAACAAACTGCTGAATTATTTAAGCACATTGACAATGCAATTATAATCATTGAAGAGAATGACCCTAACATGGGTAGAAGCGCCAAAGTTTCCAGAGAGATTGAGTTATTTGGCTTGCTACAAAGCACTCATAGAGAAAGGAAGAATGCTGCCCGTCAGATGAGTCTTGACCATTTCATCAAAAAAGTTGAAAATCTTCAGTCTAACGACCCTGGGCATTCACGACAGCAAGAGCTGTCAGGCAAAAGTCTGCAATAGATCAGGAGCTTACCATTCCAGCTGGGCCTTCCAAGACCAAGAGATTACAGTCCAAAGGACTTCAAGGGAGCAAGAGCTTACCATCCCAGGGCCTTCAAGAGAGCAAGAACCTACCGTCCAAGTGCCTTTAAGATAGCAAGAGCCTACCGTCCCAGGGCCTTCAAGAGAGCAAGAGCCTACCATCCCAAGCCTTCAAGAAAGTAAGAGCCTACCATCTTAGGACCGTCAAGAGAGCAAGAACCTACCATCCCAAGCCTTCAAGAGAGCAAGAGATTACCTTCCCAGGGCCTTCAATAGACCAAGAGCCTATCATCCAAGGGCCGTTAAGAGAGCAAGAGCCTACAGTCTAAGGGCCGTCAAGAGAGCAAGAGAGTGATAATTTAGATTTCCCAGATCCAGTTAATGCGAATGAAGATTAACAGTAAATGTACCTGTAGGATTGTATTAATTAGATAAATTTATTAAAAATTACATTTGTTTACCAATTTCAGGGGATTGAAGATTGACAAAAGGTGTAGGATACCTATAGTATCGTACTAGCTAGATACATTAATAAAAATTGCATTCATTTACAAGTTTCAGGGTTTTTTTCCTTTGGAGTAATCCCTATCTCACCCATCTTGAAATCAATTCCCTTTATGCGTTTTCGTATTACGCGATTATTTATCAGAACCAATCACTCGCGTAGTGCGAGGGATAGCTGTATTACATTTCCCTGGTCTTTTTTTTTTTAATCTCAAAAATATTATCCCCTATAAAAGTACATGATTATTTCTACCCCCCCCCCCTAAATAAAAACGTTCCTGCGCCACTGACAGGATAAGTCATAAATCAAAATTCTAATGTTTCAGGAACGTGGCAAACCATATAACGTAAAGTCGGAACTTTGAGCATCAAATTAAGTCGATCTTTTGTGTGGGCGGGCCTGACCTGAAGGTGAATTAAAGTAGAAAATAAACTTACTTGTGCCCTTAACTTCCGAAACCCATGAAATTGCTAATTTTGTACCACAAACCTCGTGATACCATTTTGATGGCATGTGGTCTCCCACCGTTTGCCCCAAATATCCTGGATTCTGAATTTCACTCTAGATATAAAATCGCTATACGATAGCGAGATTGCCTGTAGAACAGAAAGTAAATTTACACTAGATGCCAAAACACTAGGATTCAAACCCCGATCTCTCTGTCATTGGCAGTCTGTTCATGTTTGAATATACTTGTGGTATCCATACTTGATGTTGGTGTTTAGTTAGTTTTAATGTAAATGAGTACGATTACATGATATGATTGAAAATAAAAGAGAAGTACTTTTTCTACGCTGTTATTGAGAAGTAATGCTACAACAATATTTTTGAACATAATAAAAATTTAATTGTATTTAATAATACGGGCCCTCACTTAGAATGGGTTAATTTCATGTTTAAAGAGATACGATTTAACTAACGTTGTTTTTGAGTGAATCCTAAAATCAATTATTGTAAGGAAGTATCCATAAAAGGGATATTGGTTTGTAGAAACAGTGCAATAGTGCTCTGGTTAAGAATAGGCAATGGTAGTACCTGTGGTATACGTGCTAAAAAAAATTACTGATACCAATCTGTACAGCATCATTGCCGTGAGCAATGAATACTGTCATGGGTCCAGCTACGATCAAGGCTAATAGTAATCTGGTCTGCTCTATAATAATTACCAAAAGAAAATGTACAATAATAGCCTTGGATGATCAAAGCTTTGATGGGCAGCTGGGATTAAAACTGAAGGGCTTATCTGTTGACGATCTGGTGAGATCATGGACTATTAAAACTGTCGAAACCTATTTAAAATATCATGCTTGTCTAGGCCTAACCCCTTTACCAACAGTGTGAGCGCGCAATAGTGTGGCTCATGAATACATTCTTTAAAACTACCATTCTTGTTGGCGTAATGTAACAGTTTCGTTGTACAATTATCGTGTGCGTTGTGTTAAATAAGAATAGTGCGTTCCATACCTCAACTATAGTCTTTATAGGTTATGGGCCCAGACACCCAACAACTGCGTAAATATTCATGTAACATTCCGTAATAACTGTCCGTCGGGTAGTTCACAAATCCGTTTTGTGAATTCGCGTTCGCGTTTAGAAGCGACGTGATTCGCCATTTAAGGTTCGCGAGACCAAAGTAGAAATAATGGCTGAAAAGTTTGACGTGGCACGCGTAAATAAGTTTAACGGCAATAATTATCATCAATGGAAATTTCAGATGAAATGTGCCCTGAGGGCAAAAGGAGTCTTTGTTGTTGCAAAAGACGCCATAGAAAACCCGACAATAGACAAAGAGAAGGAACTAGAAAAGTGGAACAAAGACGACACAATTGCTATTTTTACGCTCACTACAGCTATGGAACTAGCACAGATCACATTAGTTGAAAATTGCGACTCGTCTAAAGAAATGCTAGAGAAATTAGAGTCTATCTTTGAGCAAAAATCAGAAATGAACAAAATGCTATTCCACGAACGCTTTCATCAGTACAAGATGGACGCCAACGACTCCATTGCTCAGCATATTGCCAAGATAGAAAGCCTCTTGCCACATGTGAGAGAGACTGGTGAACAACTCAGCAATGTTACTATGGTGACTAAAATTCTTGGTAGTCTACCTCCCAAATTTCGAAACTTCAGACAAGCTTGGCTTTCACTAGATGAGGCTAGACAGACAATCCCAAATATGACGGCACGTCTGTTGGATGATGAGGCCAGTCTCACATCAAATGAACAATCGGAAAGTGCATTTTTATCTTCGACAAATTTAAAAAGCTATTTTCAAAAGTTTAATAACTCTCAAAAGTTCAATCAAAAATAAAGGAAAAGATCAGGAAAACCAAGGGTAACGTGCTATATTTGCCAAAGAAAAGGACATTACGCAAGTGACTGTCGTGCACCTAAGAAACCCCGAGAAAACGGACAGCAAAACCCTCACAGTGACCTTTCCCAATAGGGTCATTTCTCAGCATTCAGCACTGAGAAGCAGGACGTTATGCTAATGTCAGCCGTCACCACTGATGATAATTGGACAATGGACAGTGGCGCTTCTACACACATGACTAATCGTGATTATTTTTTTAAGTTTGAAGAGACTGTGGACAATCCGAGTGTTGTGCTTGGAAACAACCAAGGTAAGGGGAAGAGGAAACATCAAAATAAAAAAATTGATCAGAGGTAATTGGTGTGACTCAATCATCACAAATTTGTTGTACATTCCTGACCTAAGAAAAAGTATTTTCTCTGAAGGTGTAATAACTGGAAAAGGAATTAATATCCTTAAGGAAGATAGATATGCATAAGTTTACGAAAACGGTGAGCTAGTAGCAAGTGTGGTCAGTGAAACCAACAATCTATATCGAATGTTATTCCGTACAGTGATCCCACATCAAGAAGTAGGCCTAAATTTCCCTACGAGTGGTTAGTTTAAAATTGTTGCATGAGAGACTCGGACATGTAATAAGAGAACTCTGCGTGAAATGGTCATCAAAGGCTTGGTTGAAGGTGTAAATATTAATGACCTTGAAGATCTCTTCTATGAGTCATGTCAGTATGGTAAACAGCACAGGTTATCGTTTTCGCCCTCAAAGCATGCCAAGGCCAAACCAGGCAAACTCATTTATAGTGACGTGTGTGATCCAATGTCAACGCCATCAGTTTAGGGTACTAAATATTTTGTATTATTTAAGGATGACTGTTCAGGCTATCGTGTTGTATTTTTCATCAAGCACAAAGCAGATGTTGTTGTGTGTTTCAAAGACTTTGCAAAGATGATCAATAATAAATATGAATACTTTATTAAGACCTTATAGACTGACACTGGGACAGAATACTGTAATCAGGGAATGAAAGAGTATGTGTCAAAACATGGAATTGAGTTTGAAACAACGGCACCTTATACTCCCGAGCAAAATGGTAGAGCCGAACGTGACATGAGAACCATAATAGAAAGTGCACGTTCAATGTTATATGCAAAGGATATGCCAACATATTTATGGGCAGAGGCAGTAAACACAGCTGTTTATATTATAAACATGACTCCAACCTCTCAAGCACCAAACTCAACACCCAATGAAATGTGGAGTGTAAAGAGGCCTGTAATGTCACATCTAAGAACCTTTGGCAGTGAGGCATACATGCATGTACTAAAGGAACTGCGAAACAAATTGGCGCCAAAGAGCAAGAAACTCATCCTTGTGGGCTATGATAGAAACTCAACCAACTACCATTTGTTGGATCAAAATACACGGAAAATTACAGTCTCAATACATGTGATTTTCAATGGAAATTCAATTAGTTTCATTCCTCAAAGAAACACCGTAGACCCAGTAGTGATAGAAAACACACACCATTCCAATCAAGGCCCTCAACATCCTGAACAGAACTATGAAGAACCTGGGTACATTGAAGTAAATTATGAGCTGCGACCAAGAGATGTCATCAGGCCTCCCAAACGCTATGAAGCTAACCTAATGTAAATAGTTGTACCACAGACCTACGAGGAAGCAATGAAGAATTCCGATGCAGGGCAGTGGACTGATGCAATCAAAGAAGAACTGGGTGCACTGGAAAAGAACAATACCTGGGCGACAGTATCATTACCCCCTGGTAAAAATGTTATATGTTCAAAATGGGTCTTCAAAGTAAAACGCGCCAGAGACAGAAACATTTCACGATATAAATCAAGGCTATGTGCAAAGGTTTTACACAGAAAGAAGGGGTCGACTAAAATGACACCTACTCTCCCACAACACGGTATGACTCTATACATGTCCTACTCGCTATCGCAGCTCAGCACAACTATGAAATCATGCCATTTGATGTGAAAATACATTTTTGTATGGTGAACTCAAGGAAGATATCTACATGCTTCCACCAGATGGAATCAATGTTGACGAAAACCTTGTCTGCAAATTAAGAAAGTCACTATATGGCCTCAAAAAAACCTTCACGTTGTTGGAATGAAAAGTTTGACGGTTTCCTGAAAATGTTTGAATTCAGCCAAAGTACTGCAGATAAATGTGTTTATCGAGGTGAGTTCAATGAATCAAAGGTTCTACTTGCATTATATGTTGATGATGGGCTGATCATGGCTGAAAACAAAATGGCACTACAACTTGTACTCGATGAACTGAAGACAACCTTTGAAGTCACAATCAGTGGACCAAATTACTTTGTGGGTCTGGAAATAAAACAAAATAATTTGAACGGATCAATATTTTTACATCAGGCCAACTATATCAAACACATAATTAAGAGATTCAATATTGAAGACTCTAAGCCAATTACTGTGCCTGCTGATCCACACACACTCATTTGAGTTCAAACAAAGGGTAAAATGCAGAAATAAAAGTACCATATCTAGAAGCTGTTGGCAGCTTAATGTTTGCTGCAATAGTTAGTCGGCCATATATTATGTACGCAGTTGGGCATTTGGCATACTATGGACCAAGTCATTGGTATGCAGTCAAACGCATCTTAAAATATTTAAAAGACACATCCAGCTATGGCATTGAATTTACAAGGAGTGAGAAGTAACCCCCATTAATTGGCTTCTCGGACTCTGACTTCGCGAACGATTTGGATACCCAACGTTCCACAATTGGATACCTCTTTCAATTGAGCAACGGCTCTATAACATTGTCTAGTCAACGTCAATAAACTGTTTCCCTTTCCACTACCGAAGCTGAGTACATCGCTGCATCAACTGCGGCCAAAGAAGTAATCTGGCTTAGACATCTTCTACTTGACATTGGGGAAACAGTGGGAGAGGCCACAGTTCTAGCAGTTGATAATCAGAGTACAATGCGTCTTGTGCGAAACCCAGAGTTTCACAAGAGAACTAAACACATAGACATACGTTACCACTTCATACGTGATAAGTATGAGAATGGTAAGATTGACATCAAGCATGTACCCTCTCAAGGTCATTTAGCGGATATACTAACCAAACCTCTTCCACGTGATCATTTTCAGACACTCCGTGCTGCAATTGGAATGACATAACTGGAGTACTAATAAATGCTTCTCATTGACATTAACATGTATATAAAGTTGTTTATTATTTTGGTTTTTGAAGCTAATTAGTAATAATACTTCAATAAGATGCATTTCTAACAATTTGTATGACTGTAAACAAGCATTCATATAGTGGGAGTTTCGAAACATATTTAAAATATCTTGCTTGTCTAGGCCTAACCCCTTAACCAACAATGTGAGTGCGCAATAGTGTAGCACATGAATATATTCTTTAAGACTACCCTTCTTGATGGCGTCATGTAACAGTCTTGTACAATTATCGTGTGCGTTGTGTTAAATAAGAATAGTGCGTTCCATACCTCAATTATAATCTTTATAAAAACATTGAATGTGAAGGAGTATGTGGCAAAGAGAATGAACCATTAGAGGAAATGATTGGAAGAAAAATTGATATTCTGAGTGTATGTAAAACCAAGTGAAAAGGCAAAAAATGTGCTGATGATGAGTGATGGTAGCCTGGCACTGTGGTCAGGTGTGGATGAATGGGTAAGGGGAATAATGAGGAAAAGAATACATTTAATCTTGATCCCAACAGCTAAGATGCTTGTGAGAAGGTATGAGTTAGTGTCATATAGACTTCTGGGGGTACGTATGAAAATGGGCAATCAGAGAATGTTGTTGTTTGCTGTTTATGCTCCAGTGAATGGTGAAGAAGATATTATGATAGCGGAGTTTTTGAATGAGCTCATTAAAGTATTGAATTCATGTAAACTGGGTAAAATAATTATTTTGTAGGAAATATGAATGGATTAGTGGGTACCCAAAAAGAGAATTCAGAGATAATGTTAGGATGTTGGGATGAGGACAGGACTAATGAGAATGGTAATGAGTTAGTGCAGTATGTGTTTATAAAAAGGTTGACTTGTGTCGAAATCCTGGTTTTATAACAAAGTAATTCACTTATATGAATGACAACGGGTTGGTTAGAGATCTATATTTATTTTGTGGTGTATGATGAGAGTATCATAAGTTTATTCAAGCGTAGTAGCTCTGTTCATGGAGCTTAATGTGTAATGGATCACATCTTAATGATCTCAGGATTTGAATTGGGTAGAAATGTTGTAAGGAAGCAGCACAAGAGTACAAAGCAAGTATGAGCGAAAGATTCTTAGGTGAATAATTAACTTTACAAGAGAATGAATAGAATGTTGAAATGAACGATAATGATATGGAAATTGCTTAGAACAAAATATAAGATGACCTAGTTGAGTGTTCGAAAGATGTGTGTGGATCTACGGTGGTGATAAACTTTAAAAGAGAGGCGTGATGGAATGAACAGGTGAAAGAAGCTGCGAGAAAAAAGAATGAAACACGCTGTTAAGGTTTAGTATAATAAAACGTACGTACTAACTTAAATGTAATAATATTTAATTATGGAGAGTATAACAATATTAAATGGTATAGAATAAAGTAGTCTACGTTGTAACCTCACTGACGCATTGTACAAGAATGAAAAAGGCATATATGACGTATTAGATAGTTCTTAAGATGAACAAAGTAACTGGACTACTTGAGTCATAAATTAAACACTCCCACTCTTTGTTCATTGATATCCCTAATTGATACAGATTCACGATTTATACAAAATTTCTTTTGTGGCAAAGCCTTAGTTTAAAAAAATCTGCTAATTGGTTCTCAGAACGCACATATCGGACAACTATAAAATTGTTTTATACACACTTGTGAATGTAATGGTATTAACATTTATGTGTTTGGTCATTTTGTGATGCACACAGTTCTAAGCCAACCTAATTTCACTTTGGTTGTCCACGAAGAGTGTGGTAGGCTCACTGGAAATCAGATCAAGTTCCGCGAGCATCATTCTTAGCCACACACTTTCTTGAGCTGCTGAAGATGCTGCTATATATTCAGCTTCTGTAGTTGACCTGCTGACACAACCTTGTCGATGAGATGACCATGTGACTGGTGCTCCTGCTAAAAGACTGATATATCCCGTTGTAGATTTTCTTGTAGTTTCATCCCCAGCATAGTCAGCATCTGCATATGCAGTTAACTCAGGTTGATTTCTTTGGTAGAAAAGAATAACATACGTTAGGGAAGATGAGGAAGACATAAAAAAAAGGGCAATGATTGAGAATTTAAGGACAGCCCAAATTCACGCAATAGTTAAGACAACGATTCACAAAGATCTATTGCTGCCACCCACCAATCTTATAACTGACGTGTGGACGTACCGTTTGCACCGGACATTTCTCTTGTTTTAGTTACATACACTTCACTTCAAGAAAATGATGGCAGGAACTCTTATTGTTCCTCGCTTGCGGATTTGGAGGTAACTGGTGGATGTCTCGACGATATGTCGTCTCTGGGCAACATTGTGTTCAGACACGTGTGGGTAGGGGTCGGAAAAATGTCGGCGAGAGTGTCCTGGTAACGTTAGTCGTGGTGGGACAGAAGGATGTCCCTGCAACGTGAGTCACGGTGGAACATGATGAAATCCCGGCAACGTGAGTTTCGGTGGAACAGGAGGAAGTTCCAGCAACGTGAGTTGCGGTGGGGAGGTAGGGTAATGGTCCCGGCAACGTGAGTTGCTGTGGGGAGGTAGAGTGATGGTCCCAGCAACGTGAGTCACAGTGGGAGGTAGGGAGACGGTCCTGGCAATGGGAGTCACGATAGGAGGTAAAGGAGCGAGACTATATTATACAATATTGCTATTTTTGATTTTGACAAATTATTTTTGCTCCTTCGAAAAGGTGGTACACCCGGGTTGGGTAGCATCTCACCGACTGGGCTCTGAGCAAGGAGCCACCGTGATAAATACCCTCCATCGCTGCCTGGCCTTTTCCAATGGAAGAAAAGGGGAGCTTCCCATTGGTTCGTGAGAATGTGAGAAACAGTGGCCGCCAAGCGAGCCAACAGAAAGAGGAGTTTTCATTGGCGCTGAGTACAGTAGGGTACTCGTCACGGATGGCTCAGAGGACATGAAGTGTGGAGTGGCCCAGACAGGTGAGAGGTTGGTTGGTGCTGTCAGTGCAAATGCGAAGAGAAGGTGCAAGGGCCGAACAGTGAGGCACAACACCCTTATAATAGATACAAATAAAGGTAAGAATAAATTCACTAATTAAGAATAACACAGCTACATTTTACTCTAGCAAAAGTACATAAATTAACTACAGATGCAATTTTTTAAATTATTATTATTATTATTATTATTATTATTATTATTATTATTATTATTATTATTATTATTATTATTATTATTATTATTAATTATTTAGTTAACACGGTGAAACGGAGAGGGATAACCTCAATATTAATTTGGATACAATTAATTAAGTAACAAATTTCTGGCATTTAATAAGAGTTGTATTGTAGAAAGTTCAAATCAATAAATAAATACAAAGATTTAGCTGATATTTTTAATTTACCTGGTAGATAATGAGATTAAGTAAAGTGAAACTAATGTGTTCGAGCAGCAAACAGAAATAATTAGGTACCTGTAGATCTTTTATTTGTATTTCCATGACTTTTCCTCAAAGACGTGTAAATCCAATAACTAGGCTGAAAAACATATTCATTCCAATTTACTGTTTTTTTGTAGATTAAACCAAACTCTGTACACAATAACCTTTCTATTCCCTACAGGACATATCCGCTCACCATTACGCTTATAAATATTTTCTTTGTCCCTTGTCACTACCAGTATTTCATCCCAAGTTTTGATAGGTATTGCTGATTCATATACCATAATCTCGTATGAGCCAAATTTTAACATTATGAGGAAATGTACCATGGCAAATTGGGGGGGTCAGTGCAGCCACAGCCCAGAATGCTACGTATCGCTGTTCAGTAAGATCAAGAATGAAGTCGGTACGAGTGGCAGCCATGCATCGTTCTTTTTTATTAATTACTCATACCTATTAATATTTTTAATACAACTTAATATATTAAAGATTTCCTGTGAAGTTAGAGTTATAGTTCACCAAAATTTCTAGTTGTTTGAATTAAATGTTTCCAAATGTTAAGCTGGGCACAGAAACAGAAATTCAACCTTTAATCTTGGAGCATTTGAAGTTATTTAATGAAAATATTAGTTTCTACTTTCTTAAATTTTATTTCCTGTACAACCGTTTGGTCTGGGTGTATGATTCATTTTATACATTTGATCTTATTGTTATTGTGACGTCAACGTTTCACTAAATGTGTTTTTGTTTAAAAATTATTAGATATAGTAAATTAATATTGTATTGGCTGTAAAAATATTTATATGAAAGTAAACCTTCTTCAGTTTCAAAGCCAAAGCTATCCATAAATAAAATAATGAAACCTTTTTTATACTTGAAAATCGTTATGTAGCCTAGTAACTTTAAAGTAAGAAAAAATTATATCAAAATCTCGATAGTTATAATAAAATAATCAATTTTTTAGACTGCATTCAAAATCAAATGTCCATAATCTAGATTAGAAAATTATCAGTCCTGTCCACCAAGCTTCTCTATATTTTTATATAAATCGCGTTTAAAATCATTAAAAGCAAAGCAGTGGATCTAATCCATGCATATAGAGAATTAGAAACCTCTAACACAGGCTTTCATTTGTAGCGAATATTTCACTAAAGACTCATATAAATCCTGGTAGAGCCAAGTTAAAGTATTTGAAAGAAGATGCAGTTCCAACTTTGTTTAGCTTTTTTGAGCATCTCCAAGAACACAAACTTACATAAAGAAGTGAAAATATATATTGCAACACATGCCAAATATTGTTAAGTTAAAGGGTCAAACCAGCTTTTCTAATGCATGTTTAGAAAAATAAAGGTAGGCCTACTGTTGTACTGTTGGAAAAGACTGTTTAAATAACCACAGCCACCGCCAAAAATTACTTATCATAACCATAAAAATACTTTAGTACAGGATAAATTAATATTGATAATCCTTGATTTTTAACATACCGTGATCAATCAACTCATACGTGCCATAAAACTCCTTCTATGTCTTGAGGGTATGTTGGATAGCAGCTTCTATACGATCCATCCACCATTGAATAAAAATAATTTAAAACCATACACTTAATTTAAATGATTATAGTAATATTTTCAATCTTAACTTAACCTAATCATTCATAGGAAGATTGTTTTTTGGGTTTGGGAATTTGGTTAGCCTCTAATAAATAATATTAGAACAAATAATGAATTATTATAACATATCTGTTTAGTGCATTAGAGTGTTTTAAGCTGCCTCTGGTTTACTCATCTATAGCTGTAAGTGAATGAAACCTCATCACTCTTTCGGCTACCAGTTAGGTTTGTGTAAAAACTATATCCTTTTGTCAAATAAAAGGAAACACTAACTAGTCTTTCAATCAGATAAAATGAGCAGGAAACTATTATTTAAGCCTATAATAAACATATTTATTACTTTTGTAACATATTAACTAGTATCTTGTAAATTAATATATAATATTTGTGCATTGTTATGTTGACTAGCCTGTGAGTCATCAAATAAAGCGCGCTCATTGGCTACTTCCCCACCTCACGCCATTGCCTAAACCTGCCATATTTTTTTTTGGTGTCAATTGTGCCACACCCCAGTCCATCTCTGACCGCAGACCTTCTCTGTCCGCCAACAAAATGTAGCTGAGTATTTTGTGTTCGTAAGTCAGCCTAATTAGTTCTATATATCCTATTGCATTGAGTGAGTTACGTTAAAAGTAACCATAACTTTAAATATAACCAACCATTCACGTAAAACCAAATAATACAAATAGAACCAAACATTCACGTAAAACATTGAAGTGTGTAAAAATCACATTGACTTGTATTTGTTAAAGAGAACAAATTATACCTCATTATTTGATTTTCAGTTTACTTGTAGTAATTAGTTGAGACTATTGTCTTGGGGATTTTTTCAAACAAACAAAATTCAGCGCTCTTTTTTACTATTAGTTTGATTATACACTTCAATAGGTAATTATAATTTTTTTTTGTATTAGATCCATGTTTATTAAGATGTTCTAAAAATTAAAATATGGTATTAAAATATTTTTAAATTTAAAATTAGATTACCATAAAAGTTTTTATATAAATTTGTTTATAATGTATTACCATAGGTTATGTATTATCTATCACACACTTAAATTTTTACAACACAATTAAAATGCAGGCCTTATATTATTCATAGAATCCCAGTTTTGTTAGAGGGGAAGTTACATTGACTATAGCCGAATGTTTTATGTGATATTGTCTGTATTCGAATAGTCAAATACTACCTTCACTTGACTTGATGACTTTATACTTACCACGCATTTGAGATCGAAGACTGCAACCATAGAAAAGGAATAAGTATATAAACGCCACTCTAATGTTGGCAAGTAAAGCCATATCGCTAGCGCTCGTGGCGTTGGTGCCTCAAACTAATATTTTTGAAGTGGGACGTTACACTTGGAACACAACGCATTTTCTATTGCGGAATGTTAATTAATCAACTCTTATATCAAATTCAATCAAATATTGCTAAATCCATTATTTTATAAATAAACCATGTTATAAAATGTAAAATCAAGCTAATCCCCATCTTTATAATAAACGACAAATTACTAACAAAACAGTAATGGCGAATTTTGCATAGATTTCAAAATTCCTTTTCTATGGACTTCACGTCCATGCATGCTCATTCCTCTGTGACGTCATTGCAAGCTGCTCCTAGCGATAGTACCTCAAACTAGTTTACGGGATCAGCTAGTTCTTCCTATAAGAGTTTCCACCCCACGACTGCAACCTACTTTTTAAACAGAAAACTATCCTTTCCACACCTTTGAGTCCACAGTGCTTCTTCCTACCAATGATTTTAGAAATTATTTTAAACACCATCTATCAGCCAAAATCAGCATAGGCTACTTGCAGTATTTTGGTGGCTTCCTTTCACTGGACATGACAAACTATCCCAATTATCCTACACAACACAATACAATACTACAACACTACAGCACAACCAGTATATTTAACGTACGTTATCATAAATCACATTACTCTACCAGCTCTATCTCTAGCAGACGAAAAATTAAACAGTTGCCAGTCAAACACCACATCGATAGCGTGTCAAGGGTAACTTGCCGTCTCCCTTGGACTCAAGGGTGTGTGAGGGGTACATCAGCACACTTCGTGACCATTCGAATGGATTTACACTTGATCACGTGATTACCGATGCAACTATCAAGTGAACGTCAAGGGTCAACGGCGCGAAGTAGACTATTCGGAAACATCCTTAGTTGAATCTTACGCTTAAACTTCATCAATTATATTTTGAAAAATGTGAAATAATTTTATTTTAAGTAGAATTTGTGTATTTTTTGTTTATTAATTTTAAAATGTATTTATTATAATATGTTAAAGATAAAGTCCCCTATATGTTAACTTACAATATGTTGACACTTTTTTTGTGTCAATTTATTGTGCTCATGTGCTGGAAAGAATGTTATTAAAGTAGCGATAGAAGGGCCACATAATTTGGTTCAATGCACTCTAATAAGGTTATTTATTACCGGTTATATAACACTTTCTCAGGTTCCGTGTCTATGAGATTTACGAGCAGGAGGCATAGAGTGTGACAAATATTAGCGTTTTATTAGAATCGTGTTAGACACAGGCGTCATTGGGATAGTTCTCACCAGTCCGACTTGAACTTTGACTTTTGGAATGACTCCTGATGAAACCAAAATGAGCTGGATAGTAATAGATATGATACTAGTTTACAAATATTACGGTACATCAGTTTACAATTTGTTATTGGTAGTCTGCAATTAGCCTACATCAATTTATTTACACAAACAAGTCACGAGTGTTGAACACAAACCTTTTGTTAACACACTTTTACTTAGTTTAAATATTCATAATATATTGATGTGTCTCATATATTCATACATTAGTGAGTGATGTTAAATTACCATATTTCCCTGGGTATATGTAAGAGTAAAAGAAATACCCGAAGATTTATCTCTTTCTTAAACAATGGTGTGCCGACAACAGGGAAAATATTTCAGCCACCAATGTCCATCCATTTATTTTATAGTGATTGGACCAACCAAATTTTATTTAGTACCAGTGGTTTTTTTAGATAGTAGCGCTCTTCCATCATCAGAATACCATTTTCCCAAAGTTTGATAAATTATCTATCATTGCATTGTTATCTGTCAGAACTGGTCAATATTAAATTATTATTAGAAATGTTAATGATGTAATATCTAAATATGGTTCAGCGGTAATACTAGTGTCATTCGATTATGATAAGTGAATATGTTTTAGTAAATTGAAACGTTATGTTATAATATCTGAAGGTTCGTATAAATAAAATAATCAAATTTTTATTGAGTTTGCTTTGGTTTTTTTTTCTGATTCAATTTTGTAATAATCAATTTAGACCTATGAGTCCTCAAAGGTTAAAGGCATTAAGAGAATAGGTCTCTACACTTTATTGACCTTAATTGGTATTAATCAAAGGTAAATAACATCATTGACCTAATTTATATTTCTTATGAATACCATTGTAAGAGATCTTTATGTGCAGTTGTACCAGCCACTGAATTAAACAGTTAATTTAGACCCGCCTATCTTTAAGACTCATTTACCTACATAAGTTCTATATTAAGTCATCAATATTTTTTATTTCATCCACATAATCTGTATCACGTGATATCTTGCTAACCAGTTGTAAGGTAAAGAAGTTAAAATAATTAAAATAAAACCTTTTCTTTGGATTCATTAACAACAATCGACATTTTAATAATTTAACTAGCCTATTTCTTTAATGTATTTAGTTAAAATGGTAGCATGTAGGGCCTATCAATGTGTATCAAGAATTGATAGTAAAGGTAAACACATTTTCAACCTGTGATTGGTTCTTCGAAGTCATCTTGAACTACAGTCCTTAATAAAATTAGGCCTAATGTTGATCCATTGTCTACAGAATCGAGATTCTTTGTTGGCTATGTTGACAAAACTTAAGAACTATATCTATTAGGCGAATTTATTTCTTTAAAAAACCCTGAAAATCACAAATTTTATAAGTTAACATTAAGCCCTAAGTCTTACATAATTATACTCACATAAATGTGGGAAATTCAATTATACAAAATTCAAGATTGTTCAAAACCAAACTAGCTAAGTGACGTACTGGTATGAATAAATACTGAATTGCACGATTGATGCCATAGGTTCATTATAGAGCCGATTGATGCACAACAATCTTCTGCGTTGATCACGCTTTGTTCTCTTTCGCAACAGACAAATTTCTTGAAAATTTTTAATTTTCTTTTATAGCCTACAAGTGAAAACACTCTTACAAATCTATTACATCCATTAAACTCTCACAAGACTACATTAGAAATTAAACTGAAAACATAGTACAGTAGAAGCTCTTGAGTTCGGCATTATATGGTTTGGGCACATTCTGTAATCCGGTGCCAATTGAACCACCCGCGTTCGTGTTTTTTCGGGTGGATTCGTGAGTTCGTTGGTCTTGACCGGTAACGGCTATACCCGCCAGGTGGGTTTTCAGTTCGTCTGTGTTTCACGCAGTTATACGGTGTTGTCTAGGACCCATGTTCCTGCGTTTTTAGTTCACTCAGTGTTTATCTTAACTGTCAGTTCAGTGTTCATTTCAGTACAGTGTTTCCCTTTAAGAGATGTACCCCATGAGGAAGTTATAGACTGGATTGAAATTGACAAAAGTGTGCCAATGGTCGAAGAACTGACTGACGAACAGATAATACAAAGTGTTGCTAGCCCACAAGAAGCTCAGGTTCAGGAGGTGGAATCAGATGAGGAAGAAAGAGCCATGGCAGATGAAGCCAAAGTCTCATGGAAACAGGCTTCTGATGCATTGCATACATTTATAAAATTTGCCGAATCTAACAAAAGTTACAACTCTGCAGAACTCATAAATTTGTTTATAATCTGTAACGACTTTTTGAAGAAGAGATCAGAATCACGGAAGCAACGTGATATCAGAGACTTTTTTTAACATAAACGCTCGTGTTGATTAATTTTTCTTTTGTGCATTGTAGTGTTTTTTACTTATATGAATATTCATTTAAATTAATATTCAATGTTTGAATTTAATTTTTGTAGCCTACTCTGTTTTTCTTAAAATACATGTTTTAATCGTTTGCATTTTTATCTAGCGTGACTTATCTTTGGTATTCCCGTTAAAATTATTGATGTTTGATAATCTGGCAAAATCGCTAATTCGGCATGGCCGCGGTCCCAGACTAGCTGGTTTAAAGAGCTTCTACTGTAGAGCCTAAACACCCATTGGAATTCATACACCGGTAGTCAAATATTAAAGTAAAATATATTAGTATATTACTAAAACCTGCTTTGGTGGATGCACTGTCAAAGGCGTCACTCTTGTGTTAGACTAGACTGCCTATGTCAAGGAGATCCAGGTCGGGTGTACATAGGCATCGTTTTCCAAAATGGCCTTCCACTTTCAGCTTCATACACATATGGATACACTTATTCTAAATTCAACTTTTCTCATCCCTAACTCATCTATGTAAATTATTTAGTACATATGCGTATAATCTGAACAGGTAGTAAGATGAATTGATAAAAATCCTATATATTATTAAGGTTCCTTAACTGTCCGCTAACCTTGCTATTGTCCCATTCACTATTAAATTAGAATCTCAAAATTCACATAGTTAATGGTTTGGCCTTCATATTCATAGAATAAGATGCCACATCATAAGCGATTATGGATCAAACAACATGTTGGCTTAGTATGTTTACGTTTTGACTTACTGTAAGTTTTATCGAGTTGTGTAAAAGTTATAAAAATAAAATGATTTCAAATAAATATAATCATAGTAAGCCCCTATCATTGAATTTGCCATTTCCTTGCAAGCATAATGATAGTAAATTTAATATTTAATTATTTGGCATCTTTAGCAAAATATGATGGATTTAATAATTTTAAAGTGCTTACGCATCTTTCCCAAATATTTTATGTGGAGTCTATCTGTTCTTATAGGTTATAGTCCTAATGGAATCAAATGTGTAGTTGGCTCTCTAGAGTAACCACTAGTTTTGAGTTTGCCGCACTTAAGCTTATGATTGCTTGCTTTGTTAAAATGGTTTTATGAATTAATTTTTAATTGAATTTAAAATTTTTAGTGGATCTTGCTGTACTCACTCACCCCAAGGAAAACTTAGAGGCCTACTTTATAACAATGGAAGAACCACAAAAAGGTAAGAGAATATGTCTGGGCCTTATTTTTGTACGAGCCATTTATTAACAGATATCTTATCCGTAGGATGTAGACTCTTTCCTTCAAAATTAAAAATGAATTTATGTTTTTAAATGCTTGGAACCTATACTACATTAGACTCTCTTGGTGCATTTATGGAGGACTTCCTCTGGGGGCCATAGCCCTGCTTTAAGTCTTTAGCTCCCTAATCCAATAATTGGCCAGGGGGTAATCCACTACAGGAAAAGTACGCTTCTAGCATCAAAACAACACTTTTTAATTTACCATGGAACATTCATAAAGTTTTCTTTATGTTAATAGACACAACAAAACTATGGAAATTTCAAAAGTAGGGTCTACCAATATTAAGAATGAAACCATCTTTTTTTTTATAATTTTAAAGTAAAAAATGTAGGACTACTCATATAAATACAGAAAAATGTTTGACCAAGTTGAAAACTCGACAACTGCTGTCAATGTCTTGAATACTCTATCCTTTTCAGCAATCTGTTCAAATAACGCTTCCAGGCAAAATATAACTTTCTCTTGGTGTAATATGTATAATGGTGTCAGATATTTTAGTGCACAGAAATTAATATATTTTTAGAGTATCTACTTGCTTGGAAAATAATAATTCTCAATTAAGGGAATTTTTTTGATTACATTATTCATCATTTTTTAAGTCTAATAAAATGGTTCTAGTATTGGGGCAGATAATTATTATAACTATAAAAAAAATTAAATTCAGTATTTTTTCCTTTATGTGTATAATTAATCAGGCCTGCCTTATTTAAATATCATCCCTTAAATATTCTATAGATCTATTACCCCTCAAATGTTATTTAGGTTCATTAGGTCTAGTTTTATTATTAATTTTCTGCCTAACTGGCAGATCATCACATGATGGGTCCCCACACTGTTCTTTTCTCAGCAATACTCTTCGTCCGTCTGTAACTGCCTTCTTTATGTTACCCATTATCTGGCACCTTCTACGTCCTCTTCCCATCTTCCCATCCACCATTCCTTCCATAGCATCGACCCTTCTCAGCCAATGTCCAATCCAGTTTCTCTTTCTATTTTTGACAACCTCTAATATCCCTCTCTTTTTCCCATCTCTCTCCAGCACATTCTCATTCCTTAACTCTTTACATTTAGCTTAACTTTTACAACCTCCTCCACTCCCACATCTCAAACTCTTCTAATCAATTAAACATTACCATCTAGCAAATTAGATTTTATTAACCCAACAAGATTTAAAAAAATTTGTATTGTTTGGGCATTTCCATGAAATTGTTAACCTGGAGTTCATTTTTCAAAAGTATACAAACAATTACTTATTATACATGCTTATACAGCTAATATCTTTTATATTATGAATTTTTTCATAACACACCATACTACATAAAATACATGCGCATGCTCACACAACACACTTGCTAGTATTGACCATATTCTTGTAGAATACAGAATAGTGACTAGACGTGAATAGATTGTATTCCTATTGTAACAGAGACACTTTGAAATCAAACATCACCTCAAAAAATATAGAGCATCAATGCTGATATTTACAAAAGGACAAAATGTCAGTCAGTAATCACAGTTAAAAGTTTTGTAAGATATTGAAAAAATATATATATTAAGTGTTGTTGCCTCCCCCCACCCCCCTTACACTCCCCTATCCATTATCTAGGCCTATATGTCATTGTCAGGATAGCCTATCAAAGGGTGGGAGTTGTTGGCTAGGTTTGAAGCGTTTAAAGTAGTCATGAATTTATATTAGACTAAAGTACATAATGTGATAGAGTTATAGCCCAAGTCATTAATTCTAGCAAACAGTCTATATCGGTGGACTATTCCACCTCGTCCTGGACAAATAACTACATAAGTCCTACCTCAAGATGGTCCTTGCCGTCAAATATCAATAACCTCTTAACACACTCCAAAGACTCTCCTAAAGCAAGACCACTTTGTCCTAGTTGTGTCCCTACTTATAGGTTAAAGAATGTGTCAAGCTTACTGATGTTTTGCTAAATGTAATGTACTGGTATGTAACAATACACAAGTAAAGCTGAATTTCAAAACAAATGTGTAAACTCATAGTGGATTGTTCTGAATAGCTTGGCTGACGGAACTGTGTCTCTTATAACATACATATGTCCCATTGTTACTAGACACTTTCAGAAGGCTATATTTTAAATTCTCTGTCTCTTCACTAAATATTTTAATTCCTCACAGCCAAATAGTTTTTATTTTATTTTAAACAGTGTTATTTGAACTGACTGACATGTTGGTATCAAACTGGTTGTGACTGAACTGGTCTTAGTATTATGGAAGTGCTACATTTGTGCTTTGAAAGTGTTACATTTGACAAGTTTAAAATTTCCTTCGATTTTAAGTTTATTGACCTGTCAAACAGACTATCCAAATAAACAAAAAAGCTTATAATAACATTAAAAACTTAAAAAGTAACATATAGGGGCCTACTTGCAAAACTAATATTGACATATTTATTTGTAAATTTAAATATATCTAATTTTAAACCTTTCATATTTTAATTTTTAAATAATTCAGTGTGTCTACTGGGTCATGAAAGTCCCTGAAAAATCACGAATTTTCAATATTTTAGTAATAAAGTCACGAAAATATATATTTTTTTAATTTCCAGGAAAAATTGTAACAATGTGAACACGTAAAATGTCGAGTCACCCACAACCCATGATGCCATGCGCTAGCCGCATGTTGCTTGGTTATTTTAACCATGATACCAAGGACAAGGTTAATGTTTGCCATCTAGTTCAAGTTTAATGTTGCGTGTGAGTGCATTATGCCTATATATGCATTATATGATGTTCAACTGTTTAGGGAAGAAATTTTGTGGGTAAAAAAAAAGTAAACAAAAAGTCATTAATTTTGGTTTCTCCAAATCAGTAGACACCCTGTAATTAGTATTGTTTTATTTTAAACTTTAATTAATTAAATAGTTAACCCATTAAGGTTGTAGGCACTCTTAATATATTTCACATAATTGTAAATAGTGGTAGGAATTAAATGCGTGTAAAAATAGGCTAGTTTTGAAGTGTTTCAAAATAAATGTTTTCTGGCTTTTACTTTTGAATCTATAATTTTGTTTCAAATTTAATTAAAAACTTTTTAAATTGTCATATACTGACATACTGACCACTTTAATGTTCATTAGTGTGATAAGCTTGTTATGATCACCTTGGCCTAACCCTATTCTATCTTCTTTGCTGCTTGAATATATTATCTGTGACACTGTCCACAACACTATCTGTATCATTTTCCTCACTTATTTCAATTTATTAATCCCATGATTACTAATAAGTCTAATAAATCTTCAAATTATGTTGTTAGCAAAATATTTTTCCCACAATTATAGTCAAGTTTTGTATAGATTGAATTCAAAGATAACTAAGCTATAAACAAACCAACTAATATACAAGCTCAATATAAAAATAACACTTTGACAGCCTACTTGATGTCAGACTATGGTATAAAATAATACATTTTAGAGCTTGCGGAAAAAAATAAACCGGTAGTTTTTGAAGTAAACAGAACATTTCCGTAAGTCGGCTGTTGAACCATTTTCTTATCATATAGAACAGTTCCATAATATGTCTACTCCAATGGGTTAATATTTCATTGTTTCCTAACGTTCTAGAACTTGACAGTTGAATTCATACTTTTGGAGGGAATTTGTATGGTTTGATCTATTGTTCTTTTAAAGTGAGAGTAACTAGGCTATTTGTTATTTACTGGGTTTTATATTGTACCAAAATGCCTTTTACAATTGCTGAGAAACAAAGGAAATGAAGCAAAAACTAAAGGAAAGAGGACTTTACAAAATGTACAAGGAAAAGTAATTAGAAAATCACATCATTACTAAAGGTTACATTTGAAGAGTAAGGATAAGATATTGCTTAAAGAAAAAAAAAATCTTGTTTATTAATGGAAATAGAGGGCAAATGAAATGGGGAACTGATCTCTAACACACATTTCCCAGGAACACTATCTACAGTTGAGACTCCTAGAAATGTAGGCCTAGGAGTACCCTCTTTATCAAATCTGACAACACCAACCTACATATTTTCTTCTGGACAACCATAAGGCTGAATTTACATCTAGCCACAGAAGAGAACAGCATTTATTACTCTTTTAGCGAAAGAAGAAGGCATTGTTGATACCAGTACAGATTATACTGTCAAGACTAGACCTATTGATGAATGTACTGTTGCATCCACACAAACAAAAACTACAAATTTGGTGAAAGTTTTTACATAAATGATTTAGTGTCCTCCCAATTCCCAAGGATGAAAGATTTTATAATCATTAAACATTCAGGACAAAATCAGAAAGTTCAAAAGTATTTGTTTCCTACTTTAAAAGAAGTGTATTCATTATTTTGTAGTGAGCATCCATTAGTTAAAGTTGGTTTGTCAAGATTGGCCAAATCAAGACCCCAACACGTATTTTTACAAAACCCATGCTTGTAAAAATTCACAAGAATATCAAGCTGTAGCTTCAAAACTTAAAAAAACAAAGGAATTGCTGCAGAACCTGCATTCAAAGAGTTTATTGAACAAGTGGTTTGCACTCATTAGAATGAGAAGTGCATGAAAGGTGAATGTATTGATTGTCTGGGCTTATATTCATTTGATGTCTCAGATGACGATGCTGGTGAACTTTGTAATTTGCAAGTGTGGATCACCAAGACACAAGTCATTAAAACCAAAATGGAAGGAACTGTGAGTGACTACATGAGTGAGCTCTCTTACAAACTACCTCAATTTTTGGAGTTTACAATCACAAAACTAAATCAATAAAGATGAAATACAGTTGGCTCATTGGAATAATACACAGGTATCTGTATTTATCTCAGTATGGTACCTATTTGAAATAAGATGGCAAAAAAGTTATTCAATCAGTTGCATTAGTATCTGACAGTTTGGATCACAACAAATGTGAAGTCCATGTTAATTAATGCATATTTTAATAAAAACAAAACAATTCCTTTCACCAGTATATATGTTTTCTCCATTGGAACTGCTCGTCACTTTGAACAAAAATTCAACCTGTGCAACATAACACACATATCTGTAAGGAACACAACATTACCATAATTTGGCATTTATTCGCCACATCACACGGAAAATGAGCTGTTGATGGAGTTGGTGGAGAGGTCAAAAGAAAAGCAAGGACTGCTTCACTAGTAGAAAAGGTGGTTTAAAGTTCAGCCAACTTAGTTTCTGTTGTTTAAAGAAAAATTGAACAAAATTCAAATCACCCTTGTTCCTGCACAAGATATTGAAGATGTGAAACCATTCCTGAACCAAAGATGGAGTGAACATTGTAGCAATCCCCAACACTCATAAAGTTAACTTTGTAGCAATAGCAGGACCAAACCAAGTGAATTATAAATTTCATTTACAATCAAATGAATCATATTTGCATTTATTTGAAGATGATACACAAACTATCACATCCCAAACATTGGAACTAGGTAGTCAAACAACTTTTCAAACAGAAACACCAATTTATGAACAGTATTATGATGTATATTTACATTGGGTGTGTTATTGAGAAACTTAATGACAAATGTTTTAAAATAAAAATTTGAAAGAAGGATTCGGGGAAGAATTCTACTGGCCTAAAGTGGTTGATATTGATGAAATAGACAGGCATTATGTTTTATTGAGCCGCTACTTTTGAAAAGAAACGGTCCTTTTAGGGTTTTAGCCCTGGACAATGTCAAAAGTTTATATTCCAAAATTGAGAAAAAAAGAGACTAGGCTAGTCTTCAATTTATAGCTGTATTGCACAACAAAAAAGTTGTTAAACTGTTCTTTATGTAATTTGACCAATTTTTTGTTATTTTATGGCGTTTTCTGATTCATAAACGGGAATGATTGGTTAACCAGGTCAGAGAGGTCACTCATTTACTGTCTTGTCAGTCAGTGACACCGTGTCACCTTTTAGAAGATATGGTCCTAATATCATTTGGTTTAGACCCTACATCCTTATTGTGAAAAGAAAATCAACATAATCAAAAATTACTGGCCTTATCATCACAACAATTGTAAGTAATTTACAACATACTTAAGTAATTTACAACATACAACATACTTTTGTGTCGATGGGCCTATAAACCACAATAATAATAATAATAATAATACAACATACTTCAAAGGGAGGTTGCATGAATGTCTCATTTACCATTAATTTGTCTTATTTTTTGAAAGGATTTAAAATGGCATGTAAATAGTTTCTAGATGTAATATTAATCCTCGAGCTGTGCATATTATTTGTATAATATAATATTTACTAACATGATTAACTTAGGAATACAAAAACATATCAGCTGGTCAGTCAGTTACTGATGGAATGGAACCTTTGATTATTTTTACCAGGCAACTTTGGTAACTAAAGCTACTTTTAAAGGACACCAAGAAAAGTATTGATCATCTAGTGACTAGCCTATGCTAAGTTATCAATAATCTTAATAAAATAATTGAGATTACTTTATTAGTACCCGCTTCGGTGGACACGTGGTCTAAGACGCTACTCTCACTCCTGCCGATGACGAGAGATCGGGACTTGAATTCTGGTCATGTATACTGAGGGTTGTTTTCCTAAAATGGTTTTCTTCTCTCCCTCCACACAAGTGCAGATACACGTTAATTCAACCTTCCTCTTGCCTAACACAGCATATTTAACTGTAAAACCTGAACGAGTTAAAAGACACAGTGATAATTTTTAAAATTATTTTTCATTGTTCATTAATCATTTTGGATGTAGCTTAAGAAAGTAATGGTAGTAACTAAAAGTTAAAGATATTATTTTAGTTTGGTAAAATTTCACATAAAGTTTAGTAAGCTCGACAAAACCTTGACACTCAGCATTCATTGCTGCCCTGAGCTTTTCCTCGTCTGACAAACCTTGCTATATTATAGTAGTCTGCATGATCAGCATTATTGTTTGATTGAATGGTTCCAATTCACAAGTGTTGCTTGAAAAGGTTTCAGAAAAACGCTTTTAACCATGTTGCTGCTGATAGTCTGGACAGGTACACCCCAACTCTCTTATGAATGAACATTTCTTGTCAAGTCATGTAATCTGCACCTATCACCTTTGGTAAATAATATTACTACTTATAAAATAGTAATGTTATCAATGCTGACCACAAAAATATGTTTGCATTTTTTTTAGCACTGCATCTTACTATCCGTTAGGGTTATACATTTATGTACTAATTACACTAGTGGTTTTAGGAATTAGGAAGGCTATATTAATAGGAAGTGTAGCTACCCACATTAGGGTGGAGGGAGAGTGAAAAACCACCCTCAGTACACACCCAACCGAGATTCGAACCTCGATCTTCCCATCATCAGCAGTCTAGGTGACCACCGAAGCGGGTTGCGTTGTTTTAAAGTTGTTCTAAATGTCCATTTGTAAGAAAATCGGGGTACAACGAGTGAATCATCAACTACTTCTCAATCATCACTGTAGGTAGATATGTGGTTCAAAATCAAGACAAACAATGATGATATAACACTACATGATACATACAGCACTTATTTATAACTCTCCTCACTTATTACTAAACCATTTTACTTTATTCAGACATTTACTTTCAATAACATCGCCATGACATAATGTCAGACATTTGCACATCGCAAGTTTAAAAAAACTCAAAATAAAAATGAAATTTAATTTAAATAATAAAACATACTTAGGGGACTAATCCAATTTAAAAAAATTCAAATTAAATAATTTGTAAATATAACCATATTTGTGTGGAGGGAGAGTGGGAAACCATTTAAGAAAAATACATTTTCAATCTCCTTTTTTTTATTCTTATTTTACATTATTTGCCCCTGCAATGTTTCAAGCTGTGTCCCAAATCACTGGTGAATTTAAATAAATGTCTAAAGATGTTTTATCATCCCTGATCTGTAGCCGGCACAAATAGATGTGATGAACCAGAATACCACAAGGAAGTTAGTACAAAGACTAACCTGGCTTCGATCAGATTGAAATCTATTGTGACCCACTCTAGTGGTCGAATGGGCTAAGGAAGGGTTTGCCAAACTTTTTAGACTGAAGGGATCCTTATTAAATGTTTTACACTAATATTATGGATATTCAATGATGACAGTCAACCTGGGTGGTATTGGTGTAAAGTTCTTGCCTCACGACCCGAAGTTCACGGGTTCAAGCCTGGCCGAGGCCAATACATTTTTACCGAGCATTAAAAATCTGAAGCACAACTTTCTTTGGAGGGCAGGTAAAGCCGTCCATCTCTTGTCAATTGAGGTATGTAAAGGATTCCTGAAAGACTTGATATGAGATGCCTTTTTGCTAAAATCTGTAGGTTCTTTTTTGCTCACACATAGAAATTAATTGTGGGGAGGCAACGTTAAATTACCACACTTATACCATTCCTAGTACATCTGCTTTCTCCCAAATGGAGCCGTTGGGCGGTAATAACTAGTTGAAGGCGCGAGTGCGTGCGCTAGTCCTGATGAATGAGGAATCACACTATAGGCCTACCAACCTTCAAGTTGCAAATTCCCATTTAAATATTATTATCATCACATAATTATTATTTAAATTTGTTTAAGAGCTATTTGCATGGTACAGTAATAGATCTTTTACCATCAAAATAGAATCAAGCCCCTCCAACTCCTTCTATGCTCCTTGTGGTTTACCTCAAGGGTCTAATCTAGGTCCTCTACATTTAATGTTTTTATTGACGATGTAATACTAATAACTTACAATCTTCAATCTATTTATTGTTCGCTGATCATCTCAAACTTTACTATTGATCAATTTACTTGCTTGTTGCTAGGATCTGACATATCAACATAAATGGTATTATTACGATGATCTCTTGAAAAGGTAATGTCTAGCAAGCAATCTAAATTTAAATCTATATCTTTCACCAGGAAAACCACCCCTATCTTTTTATTTATAAATTTGATAATAGTATTATAAAACGTTGTCTCTGTATTAATGATCTAGGTGCTATCTTAGACCAAAAGCTCGACCTTTTTTTTTTCTCTCTTTTTAGTACCGCGTCTTACTACCTGTTCGGCTTGTACACTTATTTACTAACTATGCTAATGGTTTTAGGGATTAGGAAGGTTATATTTAGAGGAAGTGTACCCGAATTTCTGGGAAGGGAGAGTGGAAAAACATTTTGGAAAAACCACCCTCATTACACCTGATCAAGATTCAAACCTCGATCTCCCCATCATCGGAAGTCTAGTCTCATGCAAGATTAATGTGTTAGACCACATGGCAGGTCACTATTATGTTGGTGACATAGTCTCTCACTCTCAGAAATTTCTTGGCCTTATTAAGTTTATCACCTCTTCATTCTCTAAAGTTGACGGTATTTTAAGTTTGTATTTTGTTTTGGTCAGATACAAACTAGAATATGCTAGTGTGGTGTGAAATTCCATCACCTTAACTGAATCTCTCATATTGGAAAGTGTTAAATGCAAATAGGCCGTTGCTTACTATGATACATTCTTTTTAACCACTTTTACAATGTTTATGAATTTAAAACTTTTTGTGGCGCCAAACTCTCTTCTCATGAAGGCTTTATTGAGATGGACTTTTTGTTTTTAACATTATTTAACAGCACAATTTATTGTCAATCTGACCGTGACCATCTGGGCATTCTTGTACCCTCTTGTGTCTCTCAAAATCTTAAAATATATTCATAGCTCATACAAACTCAGCCCTCTTGGACGTAGAATAAGCAGCCCAAACACTGTATTTCCAAGAATATGATTTTTATCACAAAAGAAAAACAAAAATTAGAGCGTTATTTAAATATTACCCTTATCATTAAGTACGGTACTTTACTTTTGTTTAGTGTGAATTCTTCACTAAATTATTACTATTATATACCTGCCTCGGTGGTGTACTTAGCTGGTTTTGTGTTGAGCAAGACTGCCAAGGATGGGGAGATAGAGGTTTGAATCTCACTCTGTTGAACTGGGGCGGGGGGGGGGGGGNTTCCTAAGTGGTTATCCACTCTCCCACCACGCAAATGTGGGTTCACTTCCTCTATATTCAACCTTCCTAATTCCTAATCCATTAGCATAATTAGTACTTAAGTACGTATAAGCTAAACGGGTAGTAAGACTACTAAGTATTATTATTACTATAGAATCATCAATTTTATTAATTTCCCTCTTATAATTATTAATTTGCACTTGTACACCAACATAATATAATATCTTTGGGAGCCAAGTGTTCTTTATTTGTTCAGTGCTAGCCTTTTAAGAGTTCTTGACTATTGGAAAGCATTTTAATAAAGTAAAATGAAAATGAACAAAATTAAGCCTGTGTGAATCCATCATTTTCAAATTTGAATTGAATCCAAATATTGGCTAGCTTATACTAATAGAATCCAAACTGAATCTCATGCATAACAAAATTTTCAGGTCAAGTCGGAATCTAATTGAATCTTATGCTTGAAAAGGATTTGAGTCAATTTTGAATAGAATCTCATGCTAAGTTTATTTTACTTTAAAAATAGATTCAGATCTGAATCGTAATTTATTTTAGGTTTACAATGATCATGTTTCAAATTGAATTTTTGTTGAATATTTTACTATGCTAGGTTTCTGAATCCAATCCAATAATAAGATAATTCAAAAAATGTTGATAAACATTTTAGACGCATTTTAGGTTTATCAAAGAAATATATATAGTAAATAGCACTAATCTCAAAAAGTGAAAAATCAAATAAAGATTACAAAATATTTTTAATCATAGCCTAGTACAAGATATTCACTGTCAAACAATTATTGTCTCCCACATCATTCCTCTAAAACCTGAAACTCAATTTAGATTTAGCTCCTCACTCTAATACTCAACTGATTTCTGCTCTGATTATATTAATTTTTTAATTAAGTATGAATAGCTATAGATTTGAATTTTGAGCTAAGCCCAGCAAATCTGAATTTGAATTTATTGAGATTTTAAATTTTGAATTAAAATCCTTCGATATTAAGATTCATAATTTTGATTTTGATTTGAAATTTCAAAGGTTCGTGCAAGCATAAAAAAATGAAAATCATTATTAACAATAATAATATTAATAGTACAAAACCCGCTTTGATGACCTATTGGTCTAAGGGCGCTACTCTTGCATTAGACTAGACTGTCGATGGTGGAGAGATAGAGGTCGAATGTACTGAGTGTTTTTTTTCTTTATTTTTTTTCAAAATTATTTTCCACACTCCCTCCATGCAAATGGGGGTACACTTTCTTTAAATTTAACCTTTCTCATTCTTAAAACCACTAGTATAATTAGTACATAAGCATATAACTTGAACAGGTAATATGACGCAGTGCTTAAAAAAACCTAACCCTTTCAATACTATTGTTAAGATAGAACTTTGTATACTATTGTTAATATTTATTTTAAATTGAAACCACTTAGTAAGACTTGGTTAAAATAATAATTTAGCTAATAGTAAGACTTGGTTAAAATAATAATTTAGCTAATAGTAAGACTTGGTTAAAATAATAATTTAGCTAATATGCTAGAATATATTTAAACACTTTTATTCTTGCCACTATTATAAATATAATTTAATACTTTATTGACACATTCTGGAAGAGTGATAACAAACTCTACATAATTATGTTCTGTCTCACTCATAAAGCCTTTTGTATTGTTAAAACACAGATCATATTGTGATGACGCCTAAGCGGAAGACTGCCACGTCCACCACGTTGGCGATTGAACGCCGTGCGGTTGTCAACAATGCTAATCCTGGAAGTGACAAAGTGCATGTAGCAGGGGGAGATCATAGAGGAATTGTCATCAATAAGGAAGTTACACAAGGTAACAAAGTGGCTTTTCATTTTGTTGTTTTATAGACAGTAAACATTCTTGGTTTAAGTAGCATCAGCAATCCTGACCATGATCAACTATTGTTTTTACCAGTTTTTATTGTTTCATCTCATATCATTTTAAAGCAACTGAATATTAAAATAAAATTGTTATCTTTATGTCAATGGGCTTGCTCTTTGTGACTTCTTAGACAATCCTTATCACATCCAAACCCCGAGACTGTTAATTTAGCATTTTAGTCTAAAGAAATCAGGCCAGTCAAATTGTGCTCTGAGGGTGGGTGGAAACACATTTCTGGTTCCTTAAAAAGAGCTGTTGATTTCGGTTCCAGTTCGACTCTCTCGACAAAAAAACAACTTCATACTTTTCTCCTTATTTATGAATAATTAATTTCCTCGGTAGTACACTAAAATTAGATAGAAACTCTTATTTAATAATTTGCAATGAATTACAAAACCTTATTTTCCCTCTCACAATCTTTCTTTCACCCAAACCAATTGGTGGTTGGAAAATGGATTTGTGGATCCAAATATAGTATCCCTACTCATGATTTTTGTATGAATCCACTCTTAATATTGAAAGAAATATTTTTATTTTTCAATAATAAAATAAATTTAACTCGCTATATATACACACACACAATCAACTCTGTTTTTAGTGAACCTGGTTGTAGTGAACATTAGGATACAGCGAACCTATTTCATTGGTCGCAACCCACATTCATCAATCAATGTTAGAAATTTTATTTTTAACAAACCCTCAAATTTGGTTTTATCGAACACAAAAATTGAAACTTTCAATAAGAACTGTGATTCTAACATCATCATCTTTAAAAAAAACATAACCCCCATGGTGGCATAGTTAGCTAACACGCTAGTTTCGTGTTGAACTAGACTGCCGAGGATGACGAGATCGAAGCTCGAATCTCATTTGGGGGAACTGGGGTTGGGGGGTGGGTTCCTAACTGGTTTATCACTCTCCCTTCACGCAAATGCGGGCGCACTTCCTCTATATTCAACTTTCCCAATTCCTAACCCATTAGTGTAATTAGTACTTAAGCGTAAAACCTAAACGGATAGTAAAACATGGTGCTAAGTATTATTTATTATTTTAAAAACTTTACTTTTTGGCTGTTTAAACTTGAAGACACCGATTCTCTCCCCAAGTTCTTGATTTGGTTGCACAAATCATGACTGAACGTTTGTAATGTGGAAAAGGAATGCGGGGGAAGCTGGAAGAGGAAAGAGGGGCTAAGCTTGGACAGTCACTGCATCCCATTAACCTGGCTTAAGTTATAATACCTTTGCTGCGGCAAGTAAAGGAAGACAGTCTTCTGAGCTCTGTTAATACAACAGGAGTTACAGGACCTTGACTGACAGTCTTCTGAGCTTTGTTAATACAACAGGAGTTACAGGACCTTGACTGACAGTCTTCTGAGCTCTGTTAATACAACAGGAGTTACAGGACCTTGACTGACAGTCTTCTGAGCTCTATTAATACAACAGTTATTGGACCTTGACTGACAGTCTTCTGAGCTCTGTTAATACAACAGGAGTTACAGGACCTTGACTGACAGTCTTCTGAGCTTTGTTAATACAACAGGAGTTACAGGTCCGTGAATGACAGCCTGTAGCCATTTAGTAATCGTTTTCACCAATCTCTTACTTTAATCGGATATATGAAATTCAACAAAATACCTTTTTACTCAGTTTAGTTAAAAATATTTGATCACTAAACATCAAGATGTCAAATCGTAAAGTGTTTTTTTTAATAGGGCAAACATTATCATCAAGCTCAAAATCGATGAAACTTATATAGAACACTACTTTTTTGTGTGCATTTTAGCCCTTTTAACTTTTATACCCATTTTATTTTAACTAAATTTACTTTTTGTACTTTTTACTATTTTTTCCCTTTTCTCTTTTTACCCTTTTAATCCTATTTTTCCTTATTACATACCTTTTTTTAATTAAATTGGATTTAATTTTATCGATTTTGCTCTTTTTTTTAACTTTCAACTTTCTTACATTCGTAAACTCTTTATCCAGGGCAAAGCAAGGTACTTCATGCCAGTATTATATAAAATGTATTCAAACATTTAGTCAAATTTACTCTCTCTGGTGCACACAAAGTCTAAGGTGCTACTCTAGAAATAGTCTGGATTGCCAATGACAGGAAGATCAGGGTTTAAATCCTTATAATGGTGATGAGTGATAGATAACATCACAGGCTTTATACAAACTTTTGAAAATTGTTGCACCATTTTAAATGTGTAATAAATTAATGAAATATTGTTTATTTGTGAACTGTAGTCCGCCAATAAAATTGATATTTACACACTAGATTAATAGATAGATCATAGTGTCGGTGGGAAAGGCTTAGATATTAAAATAGTCTAGATAAAGGACAATGTGTAATACTATTACATTGGCAAAAAAGACCGTATCATATTGTTGTGTTGATATCTCACAACCTAAGTTCACATATTTAGACAATTTGTCATGCTACAAGTTATACTATATTTTTAGAATAAAAAAGTAAACTTATATGTGTAGTTTAACCCTTTTGCTGCTGAATTAGGAAATATCCTGTGTACATGCTTGTGCTGAGTTAGGAAAATCTTTGAACTGCAGTAATTTTTTGCTTATTATAAAAATAACTGAAAGAACACAAAGATAACACGACCGAAAATACATTTCTTAGTACAATTGTGTGATCACTAATAAGGGATAAATATTGATCTATCAGTTCGACGAGCAACGCAGTACATAACTCATAATAGTTCCAAAGTAATGACAATAGATGGCGTTAGCAGTACAGAAAGTTAGAGAGCCTCACGTTTGTAAACGTATTTAGCGCTGGTGAATGAAATTTGAAAAGCTTATAAAAGTTAATAGCATGAGCAATGCAGAGTACCGCGAACGTTTATAAACGATTATTGCAGCAAAAGGGATAAAGGTATAAAAGGTAAACTGTTATAACATCAATAATTTATTGATTTTATTTAGATGCTTCCTACCTCTTATCGTCATTTTATAACAGAATGCTGCTTCTTCTTATCCTGACAAATCTTATTCTTTTAAACTGTATAAGAATGAAGGCTATATACTGTTGCCAATTGGTCCATAGTGATGTAATATTGTTTGTGTCAGATGGAGACAACAGCCCAGCTCAGCTCTCCCTGGAGTTTCGAGTGTTCCTTGTGAGCGGGCAGACTGGTAAACACACCCAAGAGAGTCGAACACTACAGTTCTGGTTCATCACTAACCTGTCGGAAAGTGACCAAGCTTCTGTGGCCCAGGAGTTCTTCAAGGAGCTGGTCAGCCCCCAGGAATTCCCTCGAGGTGAGGCTTAGCAAGAGTTGGTAAGTTAGGGTCACTATTATTATTATTAGCACCGCGTCTTACTACCCGTTCGGGTTATACGCACTTACGCTAATGTGTAATGGTAGGGTGATTGTGAGATGAAATGGAGGACCTACAGTTTAACGTGGAATCCGAACCACGGTGGAGGCCTGGCATTCCTCACATTCACAAGTTGTGATTAATACACATCTTGTCAGAGGTGAAGGAAGGGTTTGGNTATTATTATTAGCACCGCGTCTTACTACCCGTTCGGGTTATACGCACTTACGCTAATGTGTAATGGTAGGGTGATTGTGAGATGAAATGGAGGACCTACAGTTTAACGTGGAATCCGAACCACGGTGGAGGCCTGGCATTCCACACATTCACAAGTTGTGATTAATACATGTCTTGTCAGAGGTGAAGGAAGGGTTTGGCATTCAGATAAATCTGTGCTGGGACCGAGGTTTGAACCCCGGACCCCCAGCACAGAAGTTTGACACCTTACCCCTAGACCGCCAGGTCACCGTTAGGGTCACAAGTTCACACACTACTGAAAACAGGAAAATAATAATTATATGCTTTGTTCTGAAAGTTTATAAAATTTTATCTCTCTATTATAATAAAATAAAATTAAGTAACAAAAAATTTGTGAAGTGTACATTTTATAGCATTTTATATGGTTTATAACAATTATTATAGAAATAGCTCTGAACTAGTATCTGGACCCCTAATTTTGAAATGAGTCACTAGTGAATTGCTTTCATCTCACATACAATCTCAGAAATACCTAATTTTGCACTGTATAAACTGACATCACACTAGCGGCTAGCAAGCAAATTTCCTTCCCCAACTAAACATTGTGTGAGGCAGGACTTATCCCGCAAGGAAAGCAACATAAGACAAGATGGACGCTCCTCTCTCTCTTCATTTGCAACTTTCCGAAAGTGATTTTGTTTAAATAAATGCGCAATCAAACAAAATATGCTTGCAAAAGTAACAGATATTACGGCCATGAACGCTTCATGGAATACTTCAATAAAACTATTGTTTTGTGAGAAACGAAATTAATATTATTTACCTCTCATCAAATAAGAGGCTATTTTGGCTGAGCTGGCAGAGTGACTTCCACATAATTTTAGGTTACTAAGTTACAATCTTGACAACCAATTTTTACTTTCTCATATCACTTAGAAAGTATTGTGATTGTGAAAAAATCAATCTTGTGATTATGATGAATATTTAGGTTATTTGTGAACGCACTTAAAAAAGTGGATTTTACAATTTCTGTATGTCAATCTGTTCCTGACCACGGATCCAAAACGGTTAAATGGATTTTATTCACACTTTATATTTATATTTTATAAGCCTATACCACAAAACTTTGTTGTTTTTTATGTTTTTTTTCACTCCTTCTTTCGATTAAAGGTAGTTAACTGAGTAGTAATTTTTTTTGAAAATAACTAATGATTTTATTTAAAATGCTTATATAGGATTTGTTTGACATTCCAAATAGTACTGTTTACTTGTTTTGTTGTTTTTGGGGTAAAAAATCACTTTTGGGTCCAACGACTTCCGTTCAAAATTAATATTGGAGGATTATTTTACATTATTAATGAGATTGTAACTTTATTTATCTAAAATACATCAATTTTGTTGTGATTTATTTACTTACTTAGAAAATTTGAATTTTTTGGAAATAGACCTTGAAGATTGATTTCAAAATGCGAATGTTTTTCATGATAAATAAGAGTGTGTTCTTATTTTTACAAATAACAAATCAATTTAGGGTAGGTAGTTTACAGATAATTTATTTTTGAAAATTTGAATTTTGACATATAAACAATTTAGTTTTAGAATTTATATATAAAGAGTGATTAGTGTGATTAACAAGCTGATGTGTTTGTTTTTATGAAGAAAACATACCTAAGGGTAGTTTACTCAAAACATATATCTTTGAAGCCGTAAAATACAATATGATAAATTTTGTGCATTTGTGTTGTACCATTCAATTTTAATTGTATCTGACTAAAAAATTAGCCTTTCATTTCATAAATTGTATGATTTTTGTTTATTATATAAGATATTTTAGCCTATGTAGACTAGGCTACTCCAGTAGACTTCTTTAAAAATAAATAACAGGATAAATTGAAAACAGTACATTAACTTTGAAATTTTATGTTTAGGTGATTATTTAAAAACTAAATTATTTGGTTTTATAACATAAAAAATGTGCATCTTTAAAAATAGGACTAAATAAACTAATTATTATTGGGATAGTAATAGGGGTCTGCAAGCTTGGGTTTTTTCATTCGAGTCGAGTATTTCTAAAAGCTCCCAAGTCCGAGTGTATTCATAATTTTAAAATGTTAAAGTATATTAAAACACTTGTTCTTAAAATATAAATGACACTGATTTTTATAAAGAGTAAATAATTTTTAAAAAAAAGTTAAATAATGGATATATCGGTTTTTAAATTAGAAATAACACTTGATAAAACACAATTTAAAAATAAGAACAACACTCAAATAAAAATCAAATAAAAAATAATTAAAATGGTTTCACACTCTTTTCTTTAAGGACATTACAATTACACTAACGAATATAAAAAATGTTAATAAAATGAATAATTGCATGATGGCTTGGAAATACATAACAAGACAGTGTAGAAACACTGTACACTAATATAAGGTAAGTGATAGTGAAGGAAGCCAACTTGAAAGGATAGTTAGGTTAGGACTAGATAGAAACACTTTTCTCTTCATGTCTTCTTCAACTTTTACACTTTTCACTTCTTCAAAACTTCCACAGTTGCACATTAGTTTGAATTTTCGGGAATATTATTTTTTCATTAATGTCTCTTCATATGAAAAATAAATATTTCAAAAAATTCAAAACAATGTGCAACTGTGGAAGTTTGAAGAAGTGGGAAGTGTAAAAATGTAGAAAGAAAAGAGAGAAGTGTGTTTTTATATCCAGGCCCAACCTAACTCTCCTTTCAGGTTGACTTCCTTCACTATCACTTACTTTACATCATTGTGGAGTGTTTCTGTACACTGTCTTGATAAAAAGTTAATAAAACGACCTTTTAATAAGCTAATATTTCCCCAAAATATGCTTCAGTACTTAATTTACTCTTTAAGAAAATGTAAGAATCATAAACAATTAGAAATTTGAAGTGTTTCTTATTTCGTTTATTATTACTTAGTGTAATTGTGCATGATCACGTCTTCTGTTCCATTTACATTCCTCTATGCGCAGTTACACATGCGCGTTGTACGGTTCTCGTTAGACATTATTTTATTGAGAAATTTCCTTCAATTCAATTTTTAATTCTTATAAAAGTTGATCCTGATTAAAAATAATGTGACTCAAATAATATTTCTATCAAACAATATGAAATATTAAATGCTTTTTTAATATAAATATGGTAAGCTTGGTAAAATATGTATTGCAATAAATAATATCAATATTGATTTTAAACAGGTTAACCAACATAATTATATAACTAAAGCGTAACTAAACTAGAGCTAAGTTTGTAGCTAAACGTATTAATAAGAGTTTTAAATATCTTAAGTTTGAAAACATTTAATATAATAATACAGTCTTGATATAACATTTTTAATTTAACATAAATTATTATTTAAGAAAGGAACCAGGTATAAATAGTAAAAAGAATCATTCAATTATTTAGTAATCTTCTTAGCTATTTTTATTTTCATTGCTTTGTCATGGCAATACAAGTAAACAACTTCAATCAAGTATAATTCATAAAGGACGACGACAGTATTGAATAAATTTACCGGTTGAAAGTGGTTTTAAATCTCTATTACGCTATTAATTTGAACATTGAAATTCATTTTTAATTATTTTTAAAAATTTTTATTTAGCACCGCGTCTTACTACCCGTTCGGGTTATATGCTTAAGTACTAATTACACTAATGGATAAGGAATTGGGAAGGTAGAATATAGGGGAAGTGAACCCGCATTTGCGGGGAGGGAGAGTGGAAAACCATTTAGGAAAAACCATTCCCAGTTCACCTGATCGAGATTCGAACCTCGATCTCCCCGTCCTCGGCAGTCGAGCTCAACATGACTAGCGGGTTAGCTAACTACGCCACCGAGGCGGGTCAACAATTTGTTAAGTAACCGAATGATTTATAAGTGTAAATGCTGATATCATATACATCAAGTGGAAGCTCAAAAATGACGAGCCTGCAAAACTTTCGATCTCGAGCTTAAGCGACAAGCTCGGCTCGAAGCTCAGAATACGAGTACTCGCAGAGCCCTGGATGGTTAAAAAAACCTTAAGGCCAACCTACCATATTTATGTTTTAAGAATTGTTGTGACAATAAAATAAGACTATATTTATACTAAATTTTAATTGACAAGTGATTTTTTACTCTGATAAAATTAAAAAAATTAAAATTGAGTGGGGATTGATCTTTTGATCTCTGGCACTACAGATAAGTACACTACCAAATGAGCTAAAATAACTATTAAATGGGGACAACATTTTTTCAACTGAGCATATATATTGTGTTTATTATTTGTACACATATTATAACTATACGACACCTTAGTTCAATCAGTAGCGTGTTTGCCTACTCAGCTAAGGGTCCCGGAATCGATTCCTGGCATGGCCAAAAATTTTATTATCGATGAAATATGGGGTTACCATCTCACATTGAAAGATTAACGGTGGGAATTGGATGTTGTGCCTCTCCTAATCTTAAATTGAATTATAAGGCATATGAAGCTACGACTGTAGTGAAAAATATATTGCTTGAATAAAAAAAACTGACCCGGGCCATAGACAGGAAACAGTAATGGATGTAAAAAAAAACACATTATAATTAATGAACTGGTAATTTGTGCAAATTTTGAGACAATCTTATTTGCAAACAAATGGAAGATGGTTTCCTAATAAAGCCAAACAGTTTTACATGGTTCCCTCAATACACTATCGCTTACTTTCGTTTACTTATTTCGTACAACGGTGCATTTGTATCCCATCGGTCATAATTCTTTGGAAGGTCATTGGTTTCCCAGTTTTGTCAAATTGAAAACTCGGTTGCTAGTGACACAACACCACTCCAACACAGATGGCAATAGGATGATTTCAAAATTAGCTCTCTTTTGATTCAGCTTGCAGTTTGCCAGATCGTGACTTGCAAGATTCTCGCTAGCATGTTTTCTCACAAGTTTCAAAATGAGGGTTTTAGAGGTGCTAAGTTCACTTTGAAAAAGTAAACACATTATTCTATCCATTCCATTATATTGAACATTACTGAACTACTAAACTTGGAATGTATGAAGCTCACTGAACACAAACCTGGGACATATTACTAATTTCATTTTAAGGTAACATTGATGAAAACATTTAAGTTGAAAGTAGAGTCAAATTTAATAAATGTACTTGATAACATTTATTCAACTTTATTGAACATGGTCCTAGAATATAATTATTGATCATGATTAAATAAACTTAAGGTCAATATTATTGAACATTAACTAATTTGCTGTTAATTTTGTTTCAGATTATGTAGGCTTCATTAAGAAAGTAATGAAACTGCTCCAACATGGTTATTCAAGTCTAAAGAAAGTGGAAGTGACCTTGACCCAATTGGATGAAGTTGAAACACCTCCCAACAGGCCCTGTGAGTATTTAATACATAAACTACAAAAATGAGCCATCTCATTATTGCCATTTAAAATGGCTGACACTAAATTTATCTTAAGTGATAAACATTAATTAGAGTGGGAAAGTAAACCTACTTATAGTCTTTTTGTGGTGACTTTTAGGCCTTTTGTATTAGTTTATAAGTCACATAAAGCGGTTTTGTATTCATCTACCTTCACAATTATTGTCATAAATGACTGGTGATGTAGGCTCACCTTACTGGTCAAAGGAGATAAATATGTTCGTGATTTGGATGTGTAAGCAACTATTTCTAGTAACCTTTCAGCTGTTCAAAATGTGCAAGTGTTGTGTGAATTTACGATATCTAATGGAAGGTATGGAGGCATGAACATGGCCCTATTGAATCACATGAGCTTTGTTGCTTTTTAACCTTATAATGAGGCTGAAAGATGTTACTGGGTACGTTTTGAAAGAAGGTGAACAGTTTAACAACTTGCTTAAGAAATTTTGTCTTAACATTCTGTGGAATTTCTCTCATACTGACAACTATATAACATTTTATGGAATCTCTTTGACTCTCTACTAGCTAACATTTTGTGGAATCTCTCTGATTCTCTACTATACAACATTCTGTGGAATCTCTCCGACTCTCTACTATCCAACATTATGTGGAATCTCTCAGACTTTCTACTATCCAACATTTTGTAGAATCTTTCTGACTGCCTTCTATCCAACATTTTGTAGAATCTTTCTGTCTGTCAACTATCCAACATTTTGTGGAAACTCTCAGATTGTCTACTATCCAACATTTTGTGGAAGCTCTCTCAGATTGTCTACTATCCAAGTGGAAACTCTCTCAGATTGTCTACTATCCAACATTTTGTGGAAACTCTCAGATTGTCTACTATCCAACATTTTGTGGAATCTCTCTGGCTGTCTACTGTCCAACATTTTGTGGAATCTCTCTCCAACTCTCTACAATCCAACATTTTGTGGAATCTTTCTCCGATTGTCTACTAACCAACATTTTGTGGAATCTCTCTGACTGTCCACTATCCAACATTTTGTCAAATATCGAACTGTCTACTATCCAACATTTTGTGGAATTTCTGACTGTCTACTATCCAACATTTTGTAGAATCTCTCTGACTGTCTATTATCCAACATTTTGTGGAATCTCTCTGACTGTCTACTATCCAACATTTTGTGGAATCTCTCTAAGACTGTCTACTATCTAACATTTTGTGGAATCTCTCTAAGACTGTCTACTATCCAACATTTTGTGGAATCTCTCTAACTGTCTACTATCCAACATTTTGGGGAATCTCTCCGACTGTCTACAAGCCAACATTTTGTGGAATCTCTCTGATTGTCTACTATCCAAGATTTTGTGGAATCTCTCTGACTTTCTATTAGCCAACATTTTGTGGAATCTCTATGACTGTCTACTATCCAACATTTTGTGGAATCTCTCCGACTGTCTACTAGCCAACATTTTGTGGAATATCTCTGATTGTCTACTATCCAACATTTTGTGGAATCTCTCAGACTGTCTACCGTCCAACATTTTGTAGAATTTCTCAGACTGTCTACCGTCTAACATTTTGTGGAATCTCCCGCAGACTGTCTACTACCCAATATTTTGGGGAATCTCTCTCAAGCTGGCAACTATCCAACATTTTTTATAATCTCTCAGACTGTCTACTATCCAACATTTTTTATAATCTCTCAGACTGTCTACTATCCAACATTTTGTGGAATCTCTATCAGATTCTACTATCCAACATTTTGTAGAATCTTTCATACGTCTACTATCCAACATTTTGTGGAACCTTACTCAAAATGTTTACTATCCAACATTTTGTGGAATATTTTTCCTACTGTCTACTATCCAACATTTTGTGGAATATTTCTCTTACTGTCTACTATCCAACATTTTGTATAATCTCTCAGACTGTCTACTATCCAACATTTTGTGGAATCGTTCTCTTACTGTCTACTATCCAACATTTTGTGGAATATTTCTCTTACTGTCTACTATCCAACATTCTATGGAATTTATATCATATCTCGTACATTAATTATTCTAATGGAGTGCGGATGAGGAAGATAATTTTTTTTAAAGAAAATCTACCCTCATTTGTACTGAAGGAGACTAGGGAACCATTAAAAAAACCTCAAATAAATAACTCATTTATCCATATTTGGTGTAAAGTGGTTCAGAGATTTCACCCCTTAGCTCTCAACCAATTCAAGGGAATTATATTGGTTCCAATTTTTAATTTTATTAATAACCGAAAAACATCAGTTTGTTAAGACTTACAAGTGCCAATATTTATCACAACAAAGAAGTTTAAGACAATTATTTATGTTTCATTTTTATAATTGACCCCCACCTCTCTGCCTCAAATTTATCAGTTTAGAATATAATCTCATCGTCAAGGCAACTTACTAAAAGAACTACAATTGAATGCACAAAGTTTTCATTGTAATTATGTTTTAAGGGTTAGTGACCTTATTATTGGTCCTGACTAGTACTATATTCTATTTTTAAGTATCCAAGTTTTTATGAAATTGTAACCACTCTATCTACTAAATTTCACATTTGTCGAGATTATTCTTAAGCTCTTAGCACTTTGAATTACTATTTTTCCATATTTGTTAAAGTCACCTTTGTCATAAATTTACTTTTAACTTTATTTTAATCTATCTTGTGGGTCTATTTTTTACCTTCTCGGGGGGTGGGGGGGTCTCAGGAGGGGGGTAGAATCGTTTAAGAGGAATTTTACGCAAAATTGCATACTGACCAGCACCGAGAATTTGGTTTCTTTTAAACAGCAGTAAAGGGGTTGAAGACACACTCTCTCCTCCCCTCCAAAATTTGTATTCAAATTTAGCAGGTGCAATGGGCACATTGTGAGCGGAAAGGGGACCGCCGTGATTGCCTTTCTAATTTCTAATCTATAGTAATTATGTTATTCTTTTTATCTTTTAGTTCCAACACCCTAAAGTGTCTTTTTTCACTCTATTATGCCTTAAATGTATAGGGTGTTCGGAAACTCATAGCCTAAACTGCACATATAGCTTGTTTGAATCAAAAGTAATACAAAATACTAGGGTTGGGTCGATAAGCCCTTTTGCAGATATTGCTGATGTTGATATTGCCGGTAACCAATGCCAATATAGTTTTTTTTGTAATATTACAAAAGTGTACATTATCAATACTCAAAAACAAGAGTTATCAGATTTTTCCGCTTTCATACTTTTCATGATAACCACCACAGCAGCAAAAATGCCACGAAAAGCATTTCTAGGTATTTTTCTTATTAAAGTATCATTAAAGATATTCCCAGGCAGTAGAAATTTTGTCTTTGCTGTTTTTTATATCACTAATTCTTAGTTAAATGACAAAATAACTAAACAACTATTTACATCAGCGGTAAATTGGTACGTTGACACTACGCTTGCTTTAAGAACTAATCTCGGGGAGTGCTCATTGAGCAATCGATTGAGCAGATCTTGGAGTGCTCAGTTACAGGCATGCAGCCGACGTCACACACTATGAAGAGAAGAAACATTACTGAACGTGGTTCTGTTTAGTTAGCCCCTAGAGTACAACATAGCACGATAATGATATGTTATCCTGGACATATTCATTGTTTTTGCTGTGTGAAGTTACGGTTACATAAATAAAATATAGTTTAGTTAATTTACCCAACGAAAAAAATAGGGGTATATAAAATAAAATATAAATAACTCAAATCAAAAACGAAAATTATTTAAATAGAAATCAAAATGCTCAGCGCATGCGCGGGCCTCGGCTTGTACTGAAAGCTGTAGGTAATATTTCATATTAGGTTGGTATACAACTTGTATTCAATTAGAATTACATTACTTATAGCCATAATATGATGTATTTTTAATTTTTGTAAACCCACAGGGCCACTTAATGTTGTTTTTTAATAGTGTTTAACTTTGTTACTTGAGAAAATCTTTATCTCTTATATGTTTATCAAGTATTTCATAGTTTGAAATAAGCCTTAAGGTAAAAAAAATTGAATGGTTTATTTTGTTTAGCATGTAGGCTTTGCTGTTTATTATAAAATAATATATTTAACGCAGAATTAAAGAATATGTGTTTACATGCAAGAGACTGTATTTAAATATTTTTGTTTGAACTATGAATTATATTTTCATGACTTGATGTAGGACCGTTAATGATGACCCTCAGAACGTATTAACATTTCTAGATGGACTGGTGTGTTGTTTACTATTAATTGTGGTATGTTCTGATGCCATGCTCTAAGATGTCAAGGTGTGTAGTGCCACACGTGTAACTCCTATGCAACCTGTTATACACGCCAGCTTGAATAGCTTTGCTCTCCCGGCGCTGTACGCTGAAACTTTGAACACAATTTAATGGTTTTATCATAGTTTTTTTTTAATGTAAGTGTACAGGGATTTTTTATTACTTTATGTTCAAACAGACTATATGTACAGTTTATACTATGGGTTTCCGCGTGCCCGTCTCCATCTCCATTTCTCTCTGTCGGTCTACATAAGTTTGTAAATCTTCCCTTTAACAATAATTTATTGATCCGAACCCCCACACCCCACCATGTTATAATAAAACACCAAAGGCAGAGATACGAGTGGTTTACTAAAACACACTGATTGTTGTGGATTATTATTATTTATTATTATTAATATTATTATTATTATTAATATTATTATTAATATTATTATTATTATTAATATTATTATTAATATTATTATTATTATTATTAATATTAAGCACCGCGTCTTACTACCCATACGGGTTATACACTTAAGTACTAATTACACTAATGGATCAGGAATTGGGATGGTTGAGTTTTTAGAGGAAGTTAACCTGCATTTGCGTGGATGGAGAGTGGAAAACTATTTAGGAAAAACCACCCCCAGCTCACCCGACCGAGATTCGAACCTCCATCTCCCCGTCCTTAATGGTCTAGCTCAACACGACTGGTGCATTAGCCAACTACGCCACCGAGGCGGGTTTGTGGACTATTAATTAAACTACCATTTCGCTCCCAACTGAAATTAGAATTTCACAACAAGGAAGTGAAGATTAGAGAAGAAGAAGATGACCAAGTAGAGTCTGTTCATGATAGGTTTTTACTCGGATGACAGTTCATAAATCATAAATGTTTAGATTTTAGGTTACCACCACTTGTAAAAGATTACTGTTTGTTATAGATGTTAAGTTTTTTAATTGCATGTTATATTTTACATTTAAAATAATATAAACTTAAGTTTTCTTACACTGTCTCGTAACTTTTAATGATTTCTTTTTACTCAATCCGAAACAATATTTCAAACACAATTAAAAGTACTTATTCTCCGCTCTGGAATGTTATCTATTATGTGTAATATAGTGCACTCATCAATACCTTTTAATACAGGCATCATATTTACTTGGAAAAGGAAAAAAATACTGGTCAATTTTTTATATATAATAAATTATTTTATGATAATTTTACTGTCGTTCGAAATAATTAACTGAAAAAATATTTTTATCCACTGTATGAGTGCATCATTGTAATGATCTTGTTTCCGTCACGTTCATTCACATGGTTTAAATTCGTTAGTCGACATTTTGAAGCTATGTTAGAACTTTTGTGAAAGTGCTATGAATAATAATTTGTTTAAGTGGAATAAAACGATAAATAAGCTTTGTGCCCGATCTCAAATAAATATATAAATAATATTGGCCTAAATACTGTAGTTAACTATCACATTCATATATGAATACATTACCATACATTTTCATTACAGTTTTACAAAGTGATAGGCATAGGGCTATATTAGGGATTATTTCTAGTAATTTTTTGAGCTGTCATCCAAGTAAACTTAGGTTGTGAATGAATTATACGTGGTACTCATTACTCCTTTAAAAACATTGCTGTAGATCTGCATAGCTGTGGAATGAGTGAGAGTCGCTTTAGGGCAATGTTTTATAACAGTTGAAAGGCTATTAAAAACATCTCCAGATTTTAGTTAGTTGATCTTTGCAATATATTTGATTTTTTTTTAAATGACCCGCCTCGGTGGCGTAGTTGGCTAACGCGCTAGTCGTGTTGAGCTCAGCCGCCGAGGACGGGGAGATCGAGGTTCGAATCTCGGTCGGGTGAACTGGGGGTGGTTTTTCCTAAATGGTTTTCCAATCTCCCTCCACGCAAATGCGGGTTCACTTCCTCTAAATTCAACCCTCCCAATTCCTAATCCATTAGCGTAATTAGTACTTAAGCGTATAGCCCGAACCGGCAGTAAGACACGGTTCTAAATATATTATTATTTTTTAAATGACTCTAATTTAAATGTACAAGTTGTATACAAACTTTGAAGCTATACAAAAATGTGGAAGCATCAATTAAACTTAATTTGCGACCCCATCGTTTTAAAAATGAAATTACAAATCTTTTTCAAAGTTAAGAGTTACAAAATGAATATGATGAGAATAATATCCCAGATGAAGTTTCTACCACTATTATATAACACATTTAAGGACCGGAATCAAGCTTAAAGAAATATTTTCCTCCAATTGACACTGGTAAATTATGTATCAGGAACCCCTTAGGAACGGGATTTACAGTTGACGGGGCGATATGCAACCCACATCACACCCATTTATTCAAAAGGTTAATCCTATTCTACTCTTATCTCAACTATCATGAATGATATCAAAACATTTTTGTGTATTTAAGGTAACATGTCCTGGTACTCTTTACAAAATCCAAATTTAAATTCAATTTCAGAACGACTATATAAACACTCGGTTATAAACCAATTTACGTGTTTGAGCTTCAAAATAATAAAAATCTAAATTTCAAACTTTAGTTGCATCAGTGCAAATAGCTTATGCTTCCAATGGTTTGATTACCATTTGTTTTGCATGTTAATTAATTGACTAAACGGTGTAAAACAAAACAAAACTATGTTCATATATTGATAGTTTAGTATTGCACTGGAGATGTCATTTTAGCTCCCTTCTATTCTTGGTAGAGACCCGTTAAGTAAGGCTAACTGAATAAGGGAGGACAGAAGGGAGAGGGCTCGGTTATATCTTAATGATCTTTACCTGAAATGTTGCTAAAAGACCAGTTAAGTTGGTAGTTGTGACACAATTGTTTAGGTGGGAGCTGTAAGTAATAGTTTACACTGTTTTATAGTGATATGATTTGTTGTGAATAGATTTAAAATGGTGTAAAAAATAAGAGAAGTCATTCAGAATTTTTTTTTAAATGTTCAGAACTCCACACGGACTTACTAACTTCATTGTTTAAAAATGGAGATATTTACTCAAAACTTGTAATATATCCGGTTTTAAATTTTATAATTTTATTTTTAAAGAATTAAAGTCCTCTTATTAGTATATTAAGATCTACATTTGGTCCACAAGGGTCGACACTTCATACTAAAATTTTGACTTCCGGTTAAAATTCTCGACATTTTATTACAGGTTGCACATTTTATGGTTATTGCATTGCTATTGATTCTCTTATTTATAAATTTAGACCATTAAAAAAGGTAAATATTGACTATTGGGTCTAAAATGATAGCGATAGCTATTGCTGTACAAATATTTCCCTTAAGAGGTTAAAGGAAAAAGAACATAAACTTTTTAAGAGACTTAATTATTTACTTACTCTATGGCATTAGAGAATTATTACACTAAAATTTAAGTAGTATATCTGTACAACTAAAGTTCACAAAATTATATTAATATATTTGCCAATATCTTTGAAACTATTGGTTTTATAAAGATTATATTTCAAATAAAAGTTTTTTTATTTAAATAATTTTGCAATAATTTTGCAATGATTAGTTATTTAGTATCTCAATTAGTTGCAGAGATATGGAAATTTCTGCTTCTGTAAAGTACCCTAAAATTCATTTTCATGGGTAAATTAAAATAGCCATTTTATTTATAATCTAAATCAATGCCTAGGTACGAATTTTAATCAAAATTGTTAAGAGCTGATTTAAAAAAAACTTTTTCTTTTTTTTTTCCCTTGATTAAAGTAATGTTGATTTTAGGGTTAAAAAGGCACACAGACAGACAGCATTGCAAGAACAATTTTAAGGGTTCTTGGGGTGAAACGTCGACATCCATCAGCATCTCGGGTTAGATTTTTTTTACGGTCACAATACTTTACCTTTAGTGTTCGAAAAGTTAATAAATACACATACTGTATTTGCATATAGCTTGAAAACTATTGGTTTTGTAAAAATGTTTCAAATAAAGATTTTTACTACAAAAAGATCTACATATTTGCGATGATAATTGCGTTTATATCTCAAAGAGTTCCCCAGAGATATAAAAAAATTAGAATTTACACATCAGAGCGGAACCCTTTAAAGTCATTTTGACGAAAAATTGAGAGTAGGCATTTTGTTTGTAATATTGATCAATGCTTGGAAATGAAATTTAATCAAAACCATTAGAGCCGATTTTGATAAAATAGATTTTTTTCTCCCTTTGCCTTTAAGGAAACTAGTTTCCTTAATTTTAGGGTAGGAAAGCCAATTCCAAAAACACATATGAAAACCCTATATAACAATATTTAGCCCGATTGGTAAAATAATTTAGGCTCTACTCCGAGTTACAGACAGACGGAAATGAAAAAAAGCACTTTTTTGGATTCAAGGGGGTCATGAAACATTGAAAATCATCAGAATCTCGAGTTCAATTTTTTTATGATCACAATACTTCTTCTACCTGTAAGGTAGTGAGTGATAAAGTAAAAGTGTTCTAAATATTTTGAATACTAAAAAATTTCAGTAAGCTCTAAAGAAGGAAAACATACTTTATTTTACTTTAGATATTTGTGTGATTGGTAAGAAAGAGCAAAACAAAAATAGATCAAACTCATAGTGGTGATCATGAGGACCAAGATTACCAGTCTCGTCTCGTCATATTTTCTTATGATGAGGGGATGGGGTTTGGTCCCAAGCGGGTGTGTTGTTTCCCACTTTTCCTTCACACAAACACTGTGCAAACTTTCTCCAGATTCTACTTTTTTCATCCCTATCCCATTAGTATAACGTGGTGGCTACAAGCAGGGGAAGCAGGAAAAACCTATAAATGTAATGTATTTAAAATTAACAAAAAATCAGGGAATTTGAATACTTGATTTAAAAACACATTAATTTTATACCTAAACACGTAAACCAGTATGTAAAGCAGTGGAGGAGGCTGGAGTAGAAAGAGGAGTGTCTAGGAAAGTAAGGATAATAATGTGAGTTATATAAAGACAGAGAGAGGGTGGACAGAGTGGTTCCAATTAAAAAATGGAGTCAACCAGGGAAGTGCCCTCTTAGCATTACTATTTGTATTAGTGATGGAAATGATAATAAATAGAGTGGGAGGGAAACTGGATGAGGAGAAAATGAAAGCAACGATGTTTGCAGATTACATTACGGTATGGGGGGAAAATGAAGAGGAAGTACAGGAACAGTTGCAGGAATGGAATGAGGAGATAAAAAAGTGTGGAATGAAATTTAGTATGGTGAAAAGTGAAGTGATGGTGATGACAAGGTTTCTGCCACATAGCTGCCATTTTGCAAACTGAACTTGTGCTGCCACCTGGCCGGTCACAAGAAAGTCTGCAAGCGCAGATTTTAAAACTTGAGATGTGCTTTTTCGTTATGTGTATGTCATACGACTACAACTAATAGTTTTGGAGTATAGGATTTTAAAACCCATTGAATCATTTGTAATAACCATCTATAATCTACAGAATTATTTTTGGTTATATAAGTACATCCATACATAAATATTTTTAAATAGTTTATTATGTATATAAATCATCATACAAATGTGGGTTAAAAGAAAATATTGACTTAAAAAAACAGTCTGCAACTCAGAAATTCTGGAAAAGGCTGATATATCTTATTTGCTTATTTGTAGCTTCTTTTATCGATAGTGGGCTCCTAACCACTGCCTATAGTGTCAACCTATCTTCTAGAGCATCTGTCTGAACTTTGCTAGGTAGAATGTACACTCCGCATACCTTGAAAGATATCAAACTTACCTCACTTGGCTCCACATTGTACATCTTATAAAATAAGGCCATAAGGTCTCATTGCGGTATCTCAAAAGTTTGGTGTTTGTCTCGAGAGCCTGATTAATTTTCTTTGAAAATACATCTGTTGAACAATTAATTGTTTTACTTTTATCATTCTAGATGATTAAAAAGTATTATATGAATTAAATTTTGGTGAAACTCATTATACAGGATGATTCGCTCACTAGAACACCCAAACTTTTGTCCCTATAATCTCTATTTATTCAAAGCTTGTCATGAAAATTTATATACACTTACCCTGAACCATGTGAAACAGGAAATGTCCTCAGTAATGTCTTCAATCTCTTGGCGCTTAGCTTCTTGGAGGACTGTGATTGTGCGGGGTTTGTTCCTGCACTCTCTTTCCATCAATAACCCCCACAGAAAGAAGTCAGGTGATGTCATATATGGGAATCTTAACACCAAAGATTTGTTTAGATTACTCACTCTCAAAAAAAAAACTTTTACTTTCTCTCATGGTGACATTTGAGGTGTGACATGTTGTACCATCTTGTTATTAGTTTATTGTCTGTTAACTGATTTACAAACTCACTGAATATTTACAGGTAGCCTTCTGTTGTAACGGCTTGTTCCAACACTGTCACTATGCATACATAACCAGGCACACGAGCTATAAATATAATATAGTGATATTATTGGGGATCTAATCATCCTGTATGTCAAGAGCTGCATGTACTCATTTGTTTGGTGAATTCCTTGGTGTGGGTTTTTGGGTATTAATACTATCCCATCATACACAGATAATTAAAACCAAAGGAGCTGTGTCATAGTTTCATGATGGATTGAATAGCGAAGCTATTTTATTTGTTAGTTATGGTTGTAGCTGCATTTAAATATCACATTCTTTAAATTGAAAAATGATACCTGGACACGAGAATCGAACCCGTAACCTTTGGCTTAGTATGCCAGCTCGGTGCTTAAAGGTGTACTAAGCCATAGATCCCAGTTTTGATTCCTCTAGCCAGGTGTCATTTTTAAATTTAAAGAACATATCTAAATGTGGCTATAACCGTAACTAACAACTATAATTGAATGGGTATTTAATCTATGTGCATTCATATAATTGTAATTTTACATTTGGCAACATAAAGCCAACTAGCAAGTCCTTCACAGACTCTGCCTCAAAATATGAGTTAAGAATGACCCTGGACACTGCTGGATAGCTCAGTGGTTAGAGCACTGGTGTGCTAAGCCAAAGGTCACAGGTTCGATTATTGTGTATAGGTGTCATTTTTCAATTTAAAATAGCATAATATTCCAGGGTGATGTGACCTGGACTGATGTCAGACACTTACTAGTAGATTGCGCTCAATCTTTCTTATATAGTCTACGTTGTCCCAGCTCCTCGCAGCGTTCTGTGTAGTGCAGTGTTTGTTTGTGCACCTATCCTATCAAAGTGAGCGAAAAAATTGAAAAATGAACTTATTTATATTAGTAATAAGAAACAAATGTCTCATAAACCTAATACAATCAAGGAAAATATAGAAGATCATTATTCATGCATAGCCCTGTTCTTTCGGGCATGCACTAAAGTGCCATTCAACTTTGTGAAGGAAAAGTACTTAATTAAAATAACCAAACAATTGATAATAGTAACATATTTCATCATTTTTCAAGTTCTCAGTGAAAGGAATCCTCCTCTAACATATTATTTGACTTTGTTTTCAAGAACTATTATGTTCAAAAGTAGGGAAATGACTTCTACACTACTACACCTAAATAAAAGTTTACTCTTTTTAACCCCGAGCCAAATTATTTTGAATCTCTAATTCTATATAATATATTTTCCTTATTTTTATGAACCTCCATATGTATTTATTTTCTTATTTATCTAAAGGAATAGTGGTTATTTACATTATATAACAAGTTGATAAAAACTCAAACACTAGAAACTAGTTTATCCAAATTCTGGATACTCTGTGATTTTTGGAATTTTCCTGTAAGGGGTATAAAAAAATTGAATATTTTCATTATATTGTGAAAATAACAAATGTATTCATATGATATTGATATTTAAAATAAGAAATGAGTTTTTGTTACAATGACAGAAAAAGTGCTACTGTACTGTATTTTATAGATCATGATTTTAATCAGAGCTTTTCAGTTAATAGTCATACATTAAAAAATAATTTAATGATATTAGAGATAAAGTTAAATTTAAGATCATCATTATTCGAATAAGTGGCTTTCTAGTGAAGTATAGTATAAACTTTTGTGACTATACATGTTCCACTGATGTGTTCATTAAATGCTAATGTATTTTGTTGGGTTTCTATAGCGCGATTGGATGCAGTGCTGATTACCTTAGGGACTCGCTATCGTGCTGACTCAGGTTTGGGCCTGGCTTTGTCACTTTGCAAGCCTAACCCATGTAGTTAACACTTGCTGTGTAGTAGTTGAGATTTAAATTAATGGAAGTGGCCATACAAGGGAAATTGGATTTAGACCTACATATTCCATTTCACAACCATAGATTGTTTGCGAGAACAAAACTTTTACTATCATTATTTTTTTGTAAATTATTAAGGAAACTTTGTTTTTAGATCTGACGGTCAAAATAATTTATATATTCTGGATTCTGTATCACTGGGCTTTATTTATGTACTTTTTTAATCCTTCGTCTATTCTAGTAAATACCCGTTTCACAATTTTTTCATAATTCATGGTTCACTAAAACAGGAGTAGTGGTAGTGGTTGTGTTGCTCAGTTCATAGACTGGACCAGTCTTTGCCCGGTCCGTCAAATGGATAAGTGAAGAACAAGTTTGGTCCAAACCCTTAATTATTTTGGAATGAAAGGTTAGGCTTAGTTAGGTTGGGCTAGTTTATAATTCATAACATATAATATCCATTAGAGTAGAAATTGTTAAGCTAAAACACTAATAGACATAAAGATCCATTTTAAAAAATAGTTTCCACTACTGCAGACAGTTTATTCAATTTCAGGTTCTAAATTAATGGCTCCCTCATAATCATGATTTAGGTTCTCTTTTTTATTTTGTAATAATAATTGTGTTTATGAAAATCAAGCCTAATAAACACTGTAAATCATATCTAATTTTTCTAAAGTGGTCATTTCCATAAAGGTCATAAAATGTGTTATATAACGTTGAGAATGCTGTTTTATCCAACTTAAATAGGGAATGCAATGTATTCTATCTTTTTCTAATAGCCTAATTAAATTTCTAACCGATAAAATACGTAGTTTGTATTCTGAGAAGAGTTGTTTGAAGCTTAAAACACTTGCTTTGCATTTATTTTTAGAAAACATGGTTTGAAGTCTTAGCTTGAACTTATGTATACTTTATTTTGTAAAATAGAATATCTATTAAGAGTTTATTCATTGCCCTGTGATCACTTTGACAGAACAATTGAGGGATGAACATGCTTTTAGATGATTAGTTGATTATTTTGTCTCTTAATATATTTACCAAGACAAATTAGCAAAATATGACCCGCGTCATGGACTTGTTAACCTCATTTGGCCTTCCAGTGAGGGGGAGGTCATAGTTTGAATCTTAGCCAGGTGTCCCGAGCTGTTTATTTTCTCCTAAATGGGTTTTCCACACTTTCCATGGCTATATGGTAGATTTTCTTTAAAATCCACCTTCCTCATCGCTATCCTTTTAGAGTAAATATTTGAATCGCCCAGACAGTAAAACAAGGTGAAACATGATGTACCATATTCTTTTTTTATATTTGAGGGTCATTATGTTTTGGAAAAAGAATTACAAGTAATTGTCCAAGACAAAAATTTAAACCATTAGTTTAAAAATAACATTATTTTAGCATATTTGTTACAATAGCCTCTGAGGGATTTTATTAATGATAATATTTTAATAGGAGGAGTTGCACATTAAAATACATAATTAAATTGATCAATAAAGGTATACCTTAAAAAAACTTTCCAGTATGTAAATAATAATTTAAAATAAATCTTACATCTATTTTTTAAGTGAAATATTGTATTATTTTGCTCTGTTAGTGAAATCAAGAAATCAGAAGCCTTTGTGTTCCAGTGTCTTCAAATAAGAGAAGTTTCATTATTATAACTATGATAACAGAAGGATGTCTTTTCCAATGCCTGCAGCTTAAAATTTGGCCTTAAGGCGAGGAGAGACAACTTATTATTTTGTTTAAATGGTTTATATGACAACACAAGCCTATTTGTATCAGCTTAGATGCAATTTTGCTCAAAAGGTGAAAAGATATATTATTGGACTGGCTTATCCATAATAATACACTTGTTCTAGTGTCTGCGGATGAGAGCTCTCTAGGAAAAGTGGTACCACTTACAGAAGAAAAGGTGTTGGAGCTGCTAGAATCAGCATACCCCAACCCTATCACGGTGGTGGACATGGCCCGGGAAAATGGTTGGGCCGAAGATGAGGTAGCCCTTCATCTAGCTCAGCTACAAGAAAAAGGACTGGTAAAATCTCTGGAGCATGGGGCGTTTACTCGTGTGGGCCAGGGAGACACTGACATTCAGGTAATGGTTCACTCACGATAGTTAGACATCTACATTCAGATAATTGTTCACTCACGATAGTTAGACATCTACATTCAGGTAATTGTTCACTCACGATAGTTAGACATCTACATTCAGGTAATTGTTCACTCACGATAGTTAGACATCTACATTCAGGTTATTGTTCACTCGTGGTAGTTAGACATCTACATGCAGGTAATTGTTCACTCACGATAGTTAGACATCTACATTCAGGTTATTGTTCACTCATGATAGTTAGACATCTACATTCAGGTAATTGTTCACTCACGATAGTTAGACATCTACATTCAGGTTATTGTTCACTCGTGATAGATACTAATGTTCAGGTAACTTTTGACTCATGATAGTTACATACAAATTAAGGCAATGGTTCCCAAACCTTTTTGATTCACGGCACCCTTAGTTTATCAGGATTTTTTCACTGAGCCCAAAGTCAGAACATATAACTACCTAACATTAGCACTTATTTCGTATTCACAAACTACTTATGTAAAATGTATTAAATAAGTACATATTTTGAACAATCAAATCATTTAATTAAATACATATTAATTAGTGGGACGGGAAGCCTGTTGTTAACTGCATATTTTCTTAAATTTTTGAATCAAACTGGACACAGCCACTCTCATTTCCTGTTCCATGTTGATATTAGAACGATACTTGCTTTTTATCACAGCGACCACCGAAAACCCAGCTTTCCACAAATATGATGCTGCAAATGTAATTAAGATTCACTGAGCTTTACCACTTAGCAGTGGATTTTTTTTTTACTGCTACCCAAAAATCAGTTAGTTCCATGCTGTCGAATTTTTTCTTCAATTTATTGTCACAAGACAGCTCAATAAGATTTTCTTTTTCTACAGAAGTGAATTCAGATGGAGCTTTGGTCCTGAATGGGTCTTGAATCCATGCAAACTTATTGATATCATCTTCTTGAAAGTATTTTTCAAACTAGTTGATAAGCTGTGATAGGTGCTCTTAAAAAACATTTTTTATGTTATGAAATCACAAACTGCTGTAACAAGGGGAAACAATTTTTCCACCCTCATTAATTTTTCTTCTCCATAACTGTAATTTTTTTCTGAAAGCTGAAATATTCTCTGCCAATTTCAAAATGTGCATGTTGCCTCCCAGCAAAGAGAGATTCAACACATTTAACTTTTCAAAGATATTACATAAGAATGCTAGTTTTACCAAAAAAATCTGTTTCCACGAAGTGTTTGGGAAACTCGTGTTTTTCCTCTTCAAGAAAAATGTACATTTCCTGCCGTAATTCAAATGTACGAGACAATACATTGCCAAGAGAGAGCCATTGCGAGGGGCAATGGTACAACAAAGATGTGTATTCGGCTCCAATGTGCCCACACCATTTTTGGTAAACCTTGCTTTCATTGGTCGAATTTTTACTTTTTATAAAGTTTACCACACTCACCACACATTCTAAGATCATATTCAGTGGGAGACTCAGAGTCTTTGGTGCAAGTGCTTCTAATGATGCATTGATTCCACAGTGAATCCAGAGCTTTGCTTCGAATAAGCGCTTGCAATCCTCCATAATGGGTGGACACCGAACGACCACCATCAGTACAGACACCAACACACTTTGTCCACTCAGAACTATTTTCAACTCTAAAGGCCATTTTTCACACAGGCATCTGCGGTGTCCATCCATATCCAAGGACGTGCCAATTCATACTGCAATCAAAGGTCCATAGACATTTTTTTGCCGGAAGAAAGGTTCTCGCCAATTTACTCCTCACAACCAATTGTTGCGTTGTAGTCTGCTAGTGTGGATATGTCATACATAGTGCCTTGTTGTGAACCTGGATTTTAAAAAAGCGTTCCATGGCTGGAAGATGACAATTCAAGCAGTGCTAATGAACTAGTGTTATTGTTTTCGGTGGCAAATACAAAAATTATTATTATTATTATTATTTATCATCATCACCACATCTTACTACCCGTTCGGGTTATACGCACTTACGCTAATGTGCACTGGTAGGGTGATTGTGAGATGAAATGGAGGACCTACAGTTTAATGGGGGATCCGAACCACGGTGGAAGCCTAGCATTCCTCACATTCACAAGTTGTGATTAATACAGGTCTTGTCAGAGGTGAAGGAAGGGTTTGGCAATCAGATAAATCTGTGCCAGGACCGAGGACCAGGACCCGGACCCCAGCACAGAAGTTTGCCACCTTACCCCTAGACCACCAGATCACCCATTAAATACTAAAAGATGGGTGGGTGCACACAATAAATAAAAAGCGCAAAAAATATGGAGAATACCACCATTTTATGAAAGACTTGGAGCTCGATAACGAACGATTAAAAAGGTATTTTCTATTAGAGTAAGTAAAGATGAGGAAATGTTGGCACTAATTGATAGCAATATTAAAAAACCCAACACGAACTGAAGGAAAGCACTAACCAGCAGAGATAGATTAGCCATTTTTTTAAGTTAAGTAAATATTATTCCCTTATTGATACATAAAGTTCTTAAGTTGTTCTAAATATTAGATTACATTAACAAAGTATGAAATTAAATGACATTTTAAATGATAAGTAAGTTTCATAATTTATCATTACACACAGTTAACATTTACATAATCACTTGTAAATCAATTGTTCATAGGTACACACCAATAATTAAAGAGCCTGTAGACAGTGAATAAGAATGTGTTGCTGTTGTCAATGTCGATGTTTATCAGTTAATGTCGTAATGGGGTTGGAAGCACTATTTGATGAAGACTGCTCGTATTCGTCTTTAGAAATACTGTCCATTATTTTTCTTTTTTTACTCTCGCTTGCAGATACTGTGGTAAAGACCGGGTAGATTTACATGCGCTACCAAAAAAAAAATCAAATGTATCAGGTGATGTTCTTCCCAAAATTTTTGTTTGTTTGTTGTTTGCTTTTTAAAAACTGTATCAACTTATTGGTCCCCCTAACTGACCGCTTTCTCTTCTTTTGTCGAGATCCCTCATTATCACTCGTTAACTCTTGGTGAGACATTTCTTGAGACTTTTGAACTTTGTTCTTCATTTTCGATATCATGACCAACATCATTTTTTGCTTGTAGATCAGGGATGTTGATGTCACCTTTGAAAATATAATTTGTAATTTTAATTGGGATTGTGGTTGTAATATTGGAAAAAAATTTGTGTATTTGTGTGTGGTGTGAGTTCGTGTAATTGACAGAGCGAAGTCAGGTCCTGATTTAACTCTGCCATTGTGAATTTCATCTGTCATAATATAATATTCCATGTGGGGTATCAAATGAAATGTAATTTAAAAGTCAGTTGAGAGTATTTGTGTGTGTGTTCGTGCATGTGTTAATGATAACAATTAATCAAATTCTGATAAATGCAATATTATAGGATAAATGTATACTTACGGTATACCAGTCATGCTATAAATTGTGTTAACAAAAGTTTATACATATTGTGTATTTCGATCACTACTCTCCCTAACAGATTCATACACTACAATCAATTTCAGCTATAGAGTTGGAATCAGTGCTGTCTCTTAAATTCTTGAAGAAACGTGTGAAGCGATTGGGAATCGGATGCAGCCAATATTCATGACTACGCCTGGTGAAGAAATGTGGCGAAATATTCAGAAAGGTTTCTTAAGCAGGTGGAATTTCCTCACCTGCATTGATACTAGAGATGGCAAGCACGTTGCCATCCAAGCTCCACCAAATTCTGGATCTAAATTTTACAACTATAAAAAATACTATTCCATAGTTCTTTTGGGTTTAGTGGATTCAGAGTATAAGTTCATAGCAATAGATTCTGGGTCTTATGGGAGAGAATGTGATGAAAGCATCTTCGCAGAAAGTGCTTTTGGCAAGAGATTCAGTAGCTACAGTTTTGCCACTCCCCCAGATGAACCAATTATTGAAGGAGGTGCAAGTGTTCCATGTGTTAATATATGGGACAAGGTATTTCTGTTAAAACATTTTTTATTGCGCCCATTTCCAAGACACAACAAAAGTGATATCAAGAAATGCATGTACAATTACAAACACTTCCGGTGCAGGAGCATTGTAGAAAACGCGTTCGGAATTTTGGCGCAAAGATGGCTTTTGTATTTCAGACCGCTACCCTGCAAACTTGAAGCTGTACACAAGATTGTGAAGGCAACAAAAAGCCTTCATAGTTACCTTTGTTGTAAGGGTGACATAACCCATGTTGATCCACCTGAGGAAATTCAACAGGCCTACGCAACATGCTGGAAACCTATTCTTCGGTTTGGAGCCCAAATTAGTAGAGAAGCAGAAGACATTAGAGGGCAATTTGTTAATTACTTCAACTCTGAAGAAGGTAGCATGCCATGGCAGTGGGAGCATATATAGACATGGTTAAGCCTAAATTATGTTAAAAAGAATGTTTATTTCATTTTATAATAAACTATGTCAATACTAAATGTTAGGACTGCTGTATATTATATTTAAGTGTTAAATGATACAATTTAAAGTTTCATTTGCAGAAACATTACACTCTCAACTTTATATCTCTAGTTATGAAAAGGATAGTTTTATTACTTTTATTACATTTATTGAATATAGTGTTGATGGGTTTATTTTCCAGGTTTTCCTCATGCTATGGTTATGGAAGTATACAAAGTCATGCCCAATACTTTGGCAGCATGTTCCTTGTATACTTTTGGGAGGAAGGGGGACATATAAATATAGTTCCTAAAGCTTTAATTTTCCACCTATCTGTCTGTGGCCTATATGTGTTAGAGAAATTTATATTTCAAGAAGAGATTTAGTTATTGACTTTAGATTTGGTATGCATAGTGGTATTGCTATGATTAATATGTTTATAAAAAATGAAAATATTATATTTTTACCATTTAGTACATTCTTAATATATAATTGATGTAAAATAATTTAAATTGACAGAAAACACGTTTTAGGACCTATGTGTATATGAACTTTTTCCCTTAAAATAATGCAAGGTACACATTGGCAAAATATTGTACATGACTTTGTATGCACCCTGTGAAAAAGTAAGAGATTTGTGTTGTCCTATAACACAAAAGATCCAAGATATGTTTTCCTACACGGTTAAAAAATAAAAATGTACAAATTTACCAAATTCGACAACCATATAGGGTTATGTTCTAATTACTTTCCTTCCCAAGATTGGCAGCAAATTCATCCCAGACTTTTTCTTTGATAACAATATCCCTGTAACTATCCAAACTTGTATCCCAAAGTGTAGGGTGTTCTCTCACTAATTAAATTAATTGTTCCATGACAAACAACTTATACAACTCTGAGTCACAACTACAAACTTTAGTTGCTATACTGTAGTGTAGCGTAGGCGACAATGTGCTCTTCAAAACGCCACTGCACATGCTCAGTCCAAAACGTCCACGCGGACGCGTCCTACCGATTGTTCGGAGAGGAATCTGAAAACATCCATACCGCGGACACCTTGGGTCATTCTGTGACACCGAGGACACCAATGTGAATTGTTCCATTTGATAAGATGGGAAGCAATTTCTACAAAACATCCAACCACGGATTCTGCGGACACCGCGGATGCCAGTGAGAAATGGCCTTAAATGTGTCCAGGATCTCCAACAAGTCTTGAACCTTTTTACTTGCAGTGATACTTTTACAAAGAAGATGGTCTTCCACAATGTAATTTCCATCTATGAACTGTGCATAGCAAATTAAATGTATATCCTTATTACTGTCCGTGGCCTCATCCTGCCGCAACCTAAATTCCTTCCCCTTTTTACTAAGCAATCAGTGAGATCCTATGCCATGTGCTGTATTCTGCAACTGAAATGAAAATATTATATTTTACCATTTAGTATATTTAGATAATATTTAGAGACAAAGGCACCTTTGAAATCATTTCCCCGCAGACTCCCCTATTATAATGTTAACCAAATCTACATTAGCTGCTAGAATTAGTTGTTATGCAATAGTATGGGGCTTTTTACACTTTGTGACTCTGTCACAACCTTGTGTGATGCTAGCAAAGCATTGCTTGTTATTGACTCCTGCTGGAAAAAGGTACCTATTTGTGGTTTTAATTATTTTATTTTTCTGGGGAAATAATTGTGAGGTTCACCAACCATGTTTTTATGTTTGTTTTCTAAATGGGGTTTTAGCTTATCTGAAGCATGCACTCTGGTGCCAAAACTTTCATACACAATACACACTGCCGGCTCTTTTCATTGTTGACATCTGTCATTGTAAAGGCAATATTCAAATAACTGTTGTCCTTTATGTGAAATTTCTGTTTCTTCACACACCCTCCACTAGTTTGTGGTGCATCCTCTTTATTTTTACTCCTACAATGCTTATTAATGTTCCAAAAAAAATTGTTTATTTTTAGAAAGATAAGAACAAATCTTTCACTTGGTTCAAATCAAGGCCACGGGGACAGCTATTTATATACAAATATAAAGTACTGAAAAAGTTTGATAAATGACAACTATACATTCACTACATTCAAATTGATGCTCTGAGTGACCTGTCTGTTCGCGCAGAGGGCTGAGGAACAACTGCCTTTTAGACTCCTTTATACTAGAACAATCGAGTTATTAAATTATTATTATTATTAGCACCGCGTCTTACTACCTTTTCGGGTTATACGCAGAGTTATTAAATGATTCTATTAAAATTCTGACATCGAATGCCATCTAGTATTACTCTTGAGAAGTGAAACAGTTAGTGGTCTGAACAGTGTCCATTAGATGTCCTTCCTAGCAACACATCGATGGTCAGATTCTAAAATTATGCGGGCTGTCATTTCATTTAAAATATTGGAATATTTCACGGCACCCCAGGGCACACAGTTTGAGAACCACTGAATTAAGGTATAGTTTTACATACTGTATTATGTTAAAAACCTGTTATATTATATTTTTAGTTAAAAGTGGTATTTTGTTCACTTTTAGCTTTCGCCCTCCCCCCTACAAATCACCGTTGCAGTTGATATTATACCATATGTTCATTTGAAAACTTTTCACCTAAATGTTTCTAAAACAACACATTGATGAAAAATATGTTGAAACAAAAGTTGTTTAGCTTTGAGGTGGAAGTAAGGTGGTTAGTTGGGTATACCCTTTGGTGGATGTTTGCTTGTGTGTGTGTGTGTGTTTGTTTGTGTGTGTGTGTGTGTGTGTGTGTGTGCGCGCGCGCATCTGTGCATGATTAATTTGTTTGTGTGTTTAAACTAAATGTTCAAAAATGTAAACAAAACATTGTATTTACTAGCAATGCTAGTTGCAAATTCAGTTGTTTCGTTTTCTTTCTCTTGTAAACAAACTCATTTTGAAAAGTTGGTTTACAGTCTGGACCAAATAATTTTTTCGGTTGAAGCCGAGAATGAATGTACTTGAAGAACGGCAGCATCTTTCAACCATTGGCATCAAGATAGAAACGTATTGCATTGTTAAGTTTTGGATCTTGTTTCAAAGTTCAAACGAACTTTATCAAAAAACAAACTGAGCCTATAGTGTTGGGTGATTAATTAAAGTGTAAACTTTGGTTCATGGCAAATTCCAGCAGTTTGATGCATGAAATGTCAGGCGCTACTGGAATATCAATTGGTCGAATAAATTGAAAATAATAAACATTGGTTTGCTCAGTGATTATTTTGTTTATTCTTTTGCAAATACACACACTTCTACCTTTTCCATGGTATTTTTGAATAATTATAATGCCACTCCCAGCGCCGGCCATGATGAAAATAGTGAGGCTCGTAGCTCATGCTAATATTTACTTGAAAAAGTTTGACACCACCATTTTGAAAATGACATGATGTGACCTGCAAGAATATGAAATAAAACATGGAGTCTCATTTAAAAATCAAAGTGATCTTTTCATGATCTTATAAAAGGCACCCAAGGTCATACCAACCTCACCATCTTACTTCCTCCTCAAAACTACAATTTTTGTTTCAAACTGGTTTTTAAACAATGTGTTGTGTTTGAGATACTTAGGTGGAAAGTTTTCAAATGAACACTCATTATACACAAGTCATCTTAGTATTTTCTTAAGATTTTTTGTTATGGACATTAAATATAGCATTGAATTATTTCTGCCGAATTTAAATGTTCTAATTAGTCAGTAAGTTTGTAAATACATTTTAACTGCTCCATGCACTGTGACAGAATAAGCAATTTGAGGTGGGATGGAAAACAATATTAATTAATAAAAGTATTTTTTAAATTTTTATAGTAACATTTTTATTTTTTGGCCAAAACATTATAAATGTTACTTCACTAAAGATGTTTAACTTATTTTTCTACGCATATTAATATCAACATTTCTTGAATATCTGTTATGAAAGCTATATTCAAGAACTTCGACATTATTATGTATAATAGTTCGGTGTCCTTTTGCATCCCACCTTTAATCAGAAAATTATTCTTATTTACCAGGTCCTGCATAAGTTGCTTTACCGCTGCTGTCCTTAGCTCAGCTTACTATTGCCCAAGTCAAGGTTAGTAACGGTGTTCATAGCATGTACACCTTTTTTGCTTAGTCTGACACGTGGCGTGCGTGGTGTCATTGTTAGCGCTGCTGGTTCTTAAACATCATTCCAAGTAGAAAACTTTCATCTAAACAGCGAGTGTTCCTTTTACAAAATTGGTGGAAATACAATCAAGAATTTTCTATAGTAAAAACAGCCTTTGAACAACTTTTTCATGATATCCAACCTCCAACTTGCCAAGCAATTTATAACCTTAGTAAGAGGTCTGAGCCGACATGTTCAATAGCCGATTTACTGTGCTCTATATAGACGTTCTAGAGCTGAAAATCTGCATATTTTGGCAGAACATCTTGTTAAGTCGCCACACAGATTGTCAGGAAAAGCATCAAGAGGGACAGGAATGTCAGGTAGAAGTTTTAGAAGAATTTAAAAGAAGTTTGAGAATGAAACCATACAACAAGCCCTGCATGAAGACGATCTCGACAGGTGCCTTCAATTCTCTGAGGAGTACACAATTCAAAACGAGGCAGATCCTGAATTCTATAAACGTATTTTGTGGACTGATAAAGCAACTTTTAAATTGAATAAACATGTTAATAGGCACATTTGTGTTTATTGGGCAACTGAAAATCCACATGTAATCACTGAAGAATTAAATTTACCAGGTGCCACAGTTGGAGCGGGGATATTCAATGCAAGAAAAATTGGACCCTATTTTTTTGATGGAGCAGTGACCTCAGCTAACTTCCTGGAAATGCTTAATGAAGTAATCATCGAATTGGAGAATAGCCCTATTTTTGAAAACATGAGAGACAGGATTATCTGGTAACAAGATGGAGCTCCCCGTACTTTTCACTTACTGTTCGTGACTTTTTAAATGAGCACTTCGGCGAGTAGATAGGTAGAAGAGGAACAATTGAGTGGCCTGCAAAATATCTGGATTCAACCCTCTGTCACTTCTCCATGTGGGGAATAATGAAAAACAAGGTTTTTTCTGTAAAACCACATGTATTGCAACATTTGAAAGAAGTGATAGAACTTAAATTTCAAGAATTATTTGAGCCAGAATTGTGTGATAAAATCTGTAGATCTGTATTAAATAGGTGTTTTAAGTGCATCGAAAACAATGGCAGTCACTTCAAACAGTTATTATAACAGATGAATTATATTTTTATGTATACAGGGTAAAACAGGATCTCTTGCATTTTCAGTAAAGCGACTTGTGCAGGACTTTGTATGTGTCATCTTGTAATAAATAATTATGTGAATATATTTTTTAAAGTGGAAATGAATTTATTATTTCTTTTGAAATTCTTACATGTTTGTAATGAAAATTGATAAAAATAATGAAATTTAAATTTATGAAGTGAAAATTGGGTGAAGAAAACTCTCCTTAAAAAGAGGAGAAAATGTGAGAAAAATCCAATGCACACATGTGACATAACTTTTTAAATAAGACAGAAGAACTGAAGATGTCACATGTGTCCATTGGATTCATCTCACATTGTTTTCTCTTTCACTTGGTGGTCTTTATTCACTCAATTTTAACTTAATTATCTTTTCTTTCCTTATTTTGTTATCAATTCTAATTTTTGTTTAATCATATAGCCATTGAGGCTCCTCGTTAAACATTTGACACGTTTGTAACATAATTTTGTCTACTGTATTCTGATAGTTTGTGATTGTTTGTAATATTGCAGGTAGTGAAACAGATGCCGACCATGACTAGTTCCAAGCAGCCAACCATCGCTATCATCACCGCGCAGTACTGTGAAAAGTTGGCTGTTGACGCAATGATCGAGAACAAGGAAACATTTGTTAGGTACACTACAGTGGGTAAGTACATCCTGTAGCAGTCTCAAAACTTGTGTTTTGTAGTGTATTCTTTTGATGTTCAGTATTTGATTGATTGTGGGGTTGGCTTCAAACAATGTTTTCAGTTCAGTGTTAGTGTTGATGTGTTGTGGGTTTAATGTAGTTTGATTCCTATTTTCAAGTTTTGAAAAAAATCACATTTTTCTATAGTTGAATCGTTTGTAGTTTTTGTTTGAAACTGTTCATCAGAATATATCTAATGAATTTGTATTTGTGTGACATTTCTCTCCAAAATGTTGTGTATACTTAGTATTGGGTTAAAAATTTATTTAATTATTAATTTAATAAACAATGAAAAGAGGATAGAGGCTAACACCATTAAGAAGACAAGTTTAGGCCTTTTCTGTTGATAAAGGAGCTTAATATGCCCTGAAATTTACTTTAAAGTTTTTTTTTTGTGTTATAAAAGTTTGTAGGTCCTGCAATTCTATCTTATGTACATCGTCATCATCATCATTATCAACTATTTCCAGCCTATGGCTGGGTCAATTTAGTAAAATGCCTCCATCTTCCTCTTTTCTTCCACCACTCTTCCTCTGTTAATCACTTGCATTCTTCTCCTCCCACTCATACACTTGCTGTTATCTGTTCTTACTTACAATATTATTTTATTAAATACTTCTGTTGTGGGTCATTTTTATTTATTCCTTAGTTGGATTTTTAAAATATATTGTTAGGTAGCGTAGCCTTTTGATCAAAGTATTTTAGCATTTTTTTTAAAGTTCTCCATTTAAGGTTATATCCAAATACTCAGTTTTTCGAAGCAATCGTATTCCCTGGGTAATTGTAGATTTAGATGTCAGATTTGTATGGTTACAATTTAGTTGGAATCCGCATGTAGTCAAATTTTACAACTGAGCTTTTAACAGAATGTACTTGTAATTCAGACTTGAACCTGACATTTATACATTTGGTCGGATATGTTTGTTTCTCTCTGGGTTAGTGGAAAGGTCTGCGAATAATAAATAGCTGAACTACAAGTGGAAAGAGAATTTAGGGGTTGTTTATATCCAGACATTAAAAACCAACCCATAGGTGGGAAGGGAAGACAAGTGTTTATTATATCTAAATAACAACAACAACCAACCCCCAGGTGGGAAGGGAAGACAAGAGTTTATTATATCTA
>CABFWO010000499.1:0-21511 GCA_902155825.1 Timema genevievae
GGTGATAACATACATTCCCATGTGAGGTGTGTAGAGCAGAGCCTGTGTATATTTGGTCAAATGGGGACAGAGTGGGTGATAACATAAATTCACATGTGAGGTGTGTAGAGTACAGCTTATGTAAGATTGGTCAAATGTCAATCACTTCATTGGTATTGCATGTATGCGTTGTGGTTTGACAATGTTTTGTTTGTGTTTCTTTCATGAAGACATGAGGATGGAAAGCATGGAAGATAGTCGTCAACAATAAATGTCAGATCACGCAACCTTCTGACCCCAAGGAGAAAGGTATTACGGATAAGTGGAATCATAGTTTCTTAAATTATCCTAATTTCAATAATTTAATAACAAATTTCCAAATTAACTTAATATACTTAGGCCTACATCATTGGGATTTCTACCTTCAACTAGTGGGCTATCTCAAATTTTTATGACTCAAATATTATAAACTAGAATGAAGTACCCTTATTTTCACTGGATAATTATTGTAAAGGGTAAAAATAGGAAAAAGGTTAAAAAGGGTAAGGAGTAAAACTAATCAATTTTCTAAAGAAGGGGTAGGTAAAAAGGGTAAAAGTAGAAAAAGTAGAAAAAGGTTAAAAAGTGCAAAAGGGATAAAAAGTGTTAAAAGGAATATAATCCATTTTTTATGATTTTACCACTTGCTATCCCTTTAACCCTGTCCACCTTTGTTACCCTTAAAAAACCTATTTGCCCTTTTACTGCCCTCTTACCCGCCTCGGTGGCGTAGTTGGCTAACGCGCTAGTCGTGTTGAGCTCGACTGCCGAGGACGGGGAGATCGAGGTTCGAATCTTGGTCGGGTGAACTGGGGTGGTTTTTCCTAAATGGTTTTCCATTATCCCTCCACGCAAATGCGGGTTCACTTCCTCTATATTCAACCTTCCCGATTCCTAACCCATTAGCGTATAACCCGATCGGTTAGTAAGACGCGGTGCTAAAAAATTACTGCCCTCTTAGCACGTTTTACCCTTTTTATTCCTTTTACCCCTTTAATCATTTTGAACCTTTACCCTTTAGACCCCTTTATCAATTTTAAAAAATTACTATTTTTTCCATGAAGTACCCGGCTTTGTGGGGGGAAAAATATTTTAGAATAAAAAAGGTTGGATGTAAATGGATGAAAAGGGTAAAAAATAAATCAAACAAACTAAAAAAAAAAGATAGATAGTACTCTTTTTATCCTTTAAATTATTTTTGTTTTACTAAGGGAAAAGGGAAAAATGTTAAAGAGAGCCAAAAGTAAATAAAGTAAAAATATAAATTATTATTATTAGCACCGCGTCTTACTACCCGTTCGGGTTATACGCACTAAAAATATAAAGGTGATGAAAGTTAAAAGGGGTAAAAACTACATAAAAAAAATAGTATTCTATAATATATCAATTTCTAGTTCTTTCATTTTCCAGGTTTGAATTTTGAAAATCTATATGTTCATAAGTCATTCGTTTCTGCAGGAATGTCTATTGACTTACATGTCAGACTTCTATTCTATTCTTATTAGTTTTAGGAATCTTGAGAGAACCCACCTTTCCTATTTAATGCTTCTTCATTTTAAAATTTAAATGTCAGAACTTAATGGTTGATTGAGGTGGTTCTTATAGCCACCTGATAAATTTCAATCTTATACCACACTGAAAAGTAATTTAATATTTTAGTTTTAAACATTTTAAAAACCCACGTTTCACCAGTACCCTTTCTAAATAGTAAATATATTTAAAACTAATTATGTTGTTTTAAAATGTTAAGACATTTATGGTTATTTGGAGTGTTTTTTTATATCTTCTTGTCGATTTTAGATTTGATACCACACGGAAAAGTAGTTGTTTCTATTAGATTTGGAAATTGTAAACCCCCACTACCCGCTTTCCATTTAAACCACTTCTCTTTAGAGATCTCTAATTTTAAGACGAATTAGGTTATCCGGAGTTGTCTTTCTTCCTGCCTGCCAAATTTAAATTTTCTATCACACCCAAAAGTTTTCTTTTTTTCTGTTATGGCCTTCTTCCCCCCTCCCCCCCCCTTGTTTTCCAAATTCTCAATTAAAAAATTACTATTTTCCGCCGATCATATTTATTTGGAGTGGTCTACTTATCAGTCTGTCAAATTTAAGTTTTATACCAAACTGGGAAGTAGTTATTAACGTTTAGTTTTTGAAATTTTGACCCTCCCAACCCACTTACTCCAATTAATTCACTCTTATAAATTTCAAATTTAAAGATTTATTGAGTTATCTGAAGTTGTCTCTATACATCTCTGCCAAATTTTAATTTTATACATCAAATAGAAAGTTTTTTTAAAATTATAGGCCCCTAATTTCCCTTAGTCCAACTTTGAAATTTCCCAATTTTAGATTTTTCTGGTTTTATGAGGCAATCCCGCTAACTTCCTGCTAATCGAAATTTCAAGTCTCCAGGCCCTGAGTTTGAGAAAATACAGTGATGAGTGTATTAGTGAGTTGCACAAATTTCTGCCTCTCCCCGTACTCATAGGGGGTGGAATTGGAAAAACTATCAAAAACGTCTAACCCAATTATAGAAAGGAACCTTAATCTTTAATTTCAGGGGCTTATGCTCACTGGTTCAAAAGATACGGTATATTTTTTTAAATTTTCCACCCCCTATTCCACCCTTGGAGGTCAAATTTTGCAAAACTCTGTCTTCTCTCTCTTTCCTAGGGTCTAAAAGGAACCTTCATGCAAAATTTCAAGTTTCCAGGCCTAAGGGTTGGGGAGGTACAATGAGTGAGTGAGTGAGTGAGTGAGCAGGTTTTGCCTTTTTCTATATAGATTACTGTATCGCTCTTTATGTCGTATTTTGACTGCATGTTAAATAATATGTGTCAATTTATCAACACGCTTTATTGTAATTATTTTATATTTAAATTATTTAATTAATCATAGCTAAAATATGAGTGAAGAGTGACACTGAGCACTGGTCAAATCCTAACTTGCTCAGGGGTAGAGCATTGGAGTGCTAAGCCAAAATTCCCGGGTACGATTACCGTGTCTAGGTGTCATATTTCAACCAATTTTAATTAATTAGGCATTTTATTACTTTAATTTGATTGATTTCTCACATTACAAGAGAATGGTATTAGTAGGGTGAATAATAGTTTCATGAGTCATCATCGAATCAAATTGTATAACACGTTGAAACAGGTCGAGGACGGTGCATTTGAAGGGTACGAACAAGTATTTTCTTGCATCTGTTTGTAATTAATCCCGGTATTTCATATCAGAGTCGGCTGCATTAACTACTCGAATGACCTCGATAGCGAGCAAATTAAATAATTTTATAATCAAATTTAAAACTTTAATTATTAGAACTTAGCTTTAGTAATTTGAGAATGGATTCTTCCCGATGATTAGAGAACAGGGGTGAAACCCGCTTCATTGGCCGCGTAGTCTAAGACGTCACTCGTGTTAAAGACTGGCCTGCTGATGATGGGGAAATCCGGGTTCGAATACCGATCAGATCCACTGAGGGTGGATTTCCTAAATGATTTCCCGCTCTTCTTCTACGCAAATGCCGGTAGATTTCCTCTAAAATGATGTCTTCCTCATCCCTACCCCTTAGAGTAATTAGCATACTTATTATGCGTAGGCTATAACCTGAACAGGTATTAAGACGCGGTGATAACGAAAATAAGGTGTACACGTCTTGTAATTGTTCGTTCCTAAGCAACTATACCTTGATTTTTATAGTAAGGCAATTTTTTTAAGCACTGCCTCTTTATACCCGTTAGGGTTATACACATATGTACTAATTACGTTAGTGGTTTTAGGGATGAGAAAGGCTATATTTACAGGAAGTGTACCCGCATTTGCGCAGTGGGAGAGTGGAAAACCATTTAGGAAAAAACCACCCTCAGTACACCCGACCTATATTCGAACCTCGATCTCCCCGTCATCGGCAGTCTAGTCTGCTGCGAGCGTAACGTTCTAGACTGTGCGGCCACCCGAAGTGGGTCAAGCCCACTTTCGACCACCAACATTGATAACATTTGCCGTTATAGAAATATGACTTTGATTTATTAATAATTATAAAGCTATCAAAATATTTTAATACTATTTCCTTATGGATTACTGTATAGTTTATCTTTATATCTTTGTGTTCCTCCCCTCCCCTGTCATTGTGTGAACATAAACTTACAGTTTTCAAATAATGCGTTTCTTATGAAGATAATACTATAACTAATATGACCTGATTAAAGCCGATTCAGAACCTGACAATTCGTGCGTGATTAATTGACGTCTACAAATATTTATTCCTAAAACTCTTTTACTAGAATTTTTTATCAAAAACTTTTAAGCTAGAGTATTTTTTTTTTGTCCACGCCAATATTTAAGTTAAAAAAACCCAACTTATTATCAAAGTTGCGAACGATAAATAATATTTAGAAAACAACATGGCTTGTGTTTTAAAAAACTTTGTAAAATATCAACCCCTCCTAGGTAAAAATAATAATGAAGAATAGCCTAAAGGTGAACCACTATTTCGATACCCGCATTGGCGAGCACACGTATTAAGGTGTCGGTCTCACGTAGTCTAGATTGCTGTTGATAGAGAGGTTGCTGCTTGAATCCTAGATGGGTCTAACTAAGCGTATTTTTGAAATTGGTTTCCAACTCTACTGACACGCAATATATATATACACATAAAAAGATTTATATATATATATATATATATATATATGTGTGTGTGTGTTGGGCGCAAAGCACCAAAAATTGGTGGTTTGGAGACGGCCAAAGTCCGAAACGGAATAGAACTTCGGGCTTTGGTCATTTTAGAAGTCCAATCATAGGATTGAGCAAAATATCCGTCCATTGGCCGTTTTCAGGCTTTACGTCCAATATATAATAATAATAATAATAATAATAATAATAAAACATGGCGTCAGCTCGCAAGCAAGCTAAACTGACTGAGGGCCACCGCATGTTGTCTAAGATAGTGCCAACATTTGCAGATATATGGTGTCATGTGGTCAGTACAACCAACCCTCCGGCCGCTAATCTCAGTTTTCTAGACCGGAGCTGGTACTTCTTTATTCAAGTAGCTATTCATATGTCATCACGAGGCTGAGTTTGACTCCGTTTCAGAATCAACTGCTTCACAAAAAAATCTCTTAAGTGCTGGGGGACGAGCTCGGGACCTCTGGATCTGTAGCCAGGCTCTCTGCCCACTAAGCCACAGAAGTGGTATATACAGTGTATATATATATATATATATACACAGTGTATATGTATACTAGGCCTATATTTAATAGGCTTGTATTTAATCCTATATTATTTACTTGATAAGCATTACCATGCACTCCTGTTTAGTAAATAAAGGTTTCTGATTAGAGAAAATGACAATTCTTAATAAAAACGCCAGGATCTAAAAACGCGATACTTAAATTTTCACTGAACGTTTGTCACCATTATGGTATCGATTGTTTTAACCGATAAATTCATAACAGAATACAACAAAAAACGTTTTAAATGATGAAAGAACGCGTTTTTTAAATTCCAATCCTGTATACTTTGTGGGAGTAAAATGGTTTAACGTTTTGTTACAGATGTCTGAAACAAAGTGATTGGAATCCTCATTGATTTCTAGCTAGCAGGTACAGGAATAAGCTATACCGTTTCAAAAAGCATTCATATTTTTCGGAATTATTAGCACCACTAGTGGATGCAGGTTTAGGTTAAGTTGTCGCACAGAGTATTTATACTGTAAGGAACTTTTTGGCGTCTATTATGTGTGGTTGAGTCCAGGTTTTATAGATACAGACTGTATATAATAAATGGATGGGACCATAACTGTTTTTTACCCTATGTTATTGATTAATTCTTTATTTTTGTCCGTAACATTCTTAAGAGCTATTTGTTAATATCTATTTATTTCAGAAATAAAAAAAATGCCTCCACTCTAAATGTCAGCTTGGATAGGCTATAGGTAATGTCCCGAGACATTTTTCATTTTTTCCACCATCAATAATGTAACACTCCTTACAAATGACGCGGACAATTGATTTATTTCAAGCTCAGCGGTAAAATACCTCTGTGGAAGTAGAAAAATACGGAATGGTTACATAATGAGCCCTACTTTACACACGCGACACATGATCATAATGGCTAAAGAAATAGAGTAAACTCTAAGTATGTTTCTTGTTCCTAAAAACAGATGCTTATATCCAGAGCTTAAGAACCAAGATATTCCCTAAGCCAGTTTTTTTTGTATCCCCTTTAACTTCACTAATACTTGTACTAACATGCCCTGAAGTGAAAACACACACACACACACACACACACACACACATACACACACACATACACACACATACACACACACATACTAACTGCGCACAATTTGTCAGCGGCTGATCCTCCTACATCAACCAATACTTGCCCCTTAGGGGCTAGGCACACATGAGCAGTAGGATAAGCTTAATAAAGCTGTGTCCATCTGTAAGCTGTTTACCTCGCCATCATTCATAAGTGGTTTCCTCTCTCCCTTCTTTTATATGTCCTCTAACGCCACTGTGATGGTCATGTTTACACAGCATTCGTCTTCGTTACGTGCGGCGGTAATTTGTAAATGGTCACACGTTCTCCCTATGTTTTTAAGGGGGGGGGGGAGGGTTATGTGAGGACCGGTCATGCATAATATTCAATGTTCATGCAACTAAATCAGCTTTTGTTGTTTCGGGATGAGTAATAACCGATTTTAAAAGGAGGGAGGTGGGAAGAGGGGGTTAAAAGGATAATTTATTTATCTGTCACGTGTCTTGTTTTATTAAACAGTAATGTTACTTACAACTTATCATTCATTTACCCTGCTAGGAAATATTTTATTCTCTTTAGGCGAAAATATTAATAAACCTAGTAAAGTAAAAAAAGGTAGTGGGATGGATTTTCTTTTTGTCTTGGTTGTGTATGTAGAGGGGGATGAGTTTTTTATATTTCTTTTAGTGCTAAATACTCGGCACATCTCGATGAACTTATTATATTGTCTTCACTTTACATTCAACCGTATATTATTTATTTACTACTAAACAGCAACGTACCGTTTTTAGAAGGATAAACCTTAGGATTAAAGTTTTCCATGCTTCAAACAATTATTTTTTACTATTATAAATATGTAGACATATATTTAAGCTTATTAGAACAATTAATTCAAAATGGTTAGTCGGGAAAAACACAAATGAGTTTATTATGATTGAATTAGTCATTCATTCCAACCAAGTTATTACAGTTCAATTTTCATCGGAAAGGACTTTTAGAAAATACATTTTTTTTGGTGGTCAACATTACTAACATTTTACTGTATTATTGGTGTTATTTTGACCGCCTCTATGGTTTAGTGGTCAAAGTTCCTGGCTACAGATCCAGAGGTCCCGGGTTCGATCCCCGGCATCTCCAGACTTTCTGTGAAGCAGTTGGTCTGGTATGGGGTCAAACTCAGCCTTGTGAGGATCTAATTGAATGAAAAAATAGCGACTTTGGTCTATAAAACTGAGATTAATGTCCAGAAAGTTTGTTGTGCTGATCACATGACAACCTCTTTCCGCAGAAGGTGGTACTACATTCGCCAACAGTCAGTGACGTCTCAGTCGATATATTTCGATTGCGGGATGACGTCATTAAGTTAGTGTAATTTTAGAGGTATTGATAATATATATTAAAAGTGACAGCTGCAGATCACATGACTTGACGTATGAACACGTGAGAATATATTTAGTATCTTTTCTTGCTGTCAATTCCTCAAGAAAATTGGACTGTAAATCAATCGACGTGGGACATAACGCAGATATCCTTTGGACAAAACTACACAAACAAGATATCACGGTCCTTAAGCTCTTTATCACTATTTGTTCACGTTTGTTTAGGTGGGCTACACCGTGGAGAGTGGGGCTTAACTATGTTTGTACCAGTGAGACATGAACTCCAGGTCTTTGTTGAAGTGGTCTTACGAACGCTACTTCAGAGTCTGATGGATCACACTTTAAGAACATATCAGGTAAATATAAGCATAAACTAATTTATATAAAATGAATCACAACAAATAATCAAAATTGAGCGTCTTTCCCTAATAAAGCAAGCGAGGCCGCGATAAATTTAAGATAGAGTCCATTCTTGGTAGGAAGTTTTTTTTTCTTATAAACATCTTATTATATAGTAGAATTCTGACAGGAAAAAAGGCCTTTCAAACCACCCTTCCCACCATTAACAGGGTGTCTTTATAAACTAGCCCATCTGGACTAGACTTTTTTTAAATTATTACTACCGTATATTTGTACTAGACTATATTGCGCCAATACTGAATATCACTCACCTATATCCGACTATTTATCTATTCGGGCTATCAGTGCCCGGCGTTTTCATGGAGGGAGGGTTGGAAACCATTTGAAGGTTGCAAGAGGAAAAAAAATAAAATCAAAAGTCACATTTCCTATGACAACAACTTTTATATCTCAAACCCTGTTAAAACCCTAGAAAATACTTTTCTTTAAAAAAAAATAATTTAAATATGACAGATACCTCTTTGAACCATAATCTAAAGTGCAATAGAAAGGTTTCATGATTGTTTAACAGATGGCAGCACTAACTTAATTGGAACTAAAATAATTAGACTTTGCCACTTTTTCCTCCTTGTCCCCTTCATTTAAGATAAAACTCCCTCAATACACCCGACCGGTATTATAACCCCGACCTCTCCGTCACCGTCAATCCGGTCCAAAACGAGGGTGACGCTTTAGACCAAGTGACCACCGCTGCGGGTTTTAAATGACTGTTGATGATAAAACTACATCAAGATTAAATATTGACATTGATATTGTCTAGAAAAATATGGCTTTTATTTGGATGCGAGGACTAAGCATAAAGTCACGGTATAAAATTATTTTGTATATCTCGTTAGGCTTATAAATTTTATGTAAATTCAACGTTCGTTTGAAAATAATCGTTTAATTTCCTTAAGAAGTGTCCCCCCCCCCTCTCCGCTCCTGTGATGGCTAGACATCCGTTCTACCGTTTTTTCCCGCCATTTGTTGTCTATGCGACGCAATACGATCACGCTGTTGCCATTTCTCTTTCTACTAACCAATAGTAAACTAAAATAGTTTTCTCCCGTCTTACCCCTCTCCACCCCCCCAATCCCAACAATTCCTCATCACCCCCCTCCTTGTTTCTGACCAAAAAAACCCACCCCACGTTAAGAGAAATGTGTCTTCCATGAAAAGTTGTGTATAATTAATGACGAGCCTATAAAAGTACTTTGGTTTATCTGTTAAGGAGGTACAAAAGCTTATAGAAGGAATAGCCAAGTATCGCCTCCATGACGAAATAAAAAGGAAAAAAGGAAAAACCCAACCGGCTTGCCTTCTTTCTGCAAGATTATTAATGATGTATCGTGCACATTTCGCTTCTTTTTATTTTATCTTTCTCTCTTCCCCTACCCCCTGTTTTTTTTCCTCTCTGCTTCTAATCCATGTTGTCCATGTAAAGGACACAGGACATTATGAGCGGCGTCTTTTCTGCGCAGGCGTCGAGACGCTAGAGCCTGAGGGGGTTGGTGGGGGTAGATAGACGTCCGAAAGAGGATAGCAGCCAGCTATGTCCTGAATATAATGCACGGTTCATGCGTGGAATTTATTAGAGATAGAGTCCATCTTTCCTCCATTCTAAAAATGATACCTCGAGAGTATGTGTTCTCAACTTTTACCCCCTTGCCCCACCCTACTTTTTTTTTATATTTTTATAGTTTCAATCTAAAAAAAAAAGGTGAAACGATGTAGGGAAAAATGTTTTGTTAGGGTAAATATTCGACAGAGTGGGAAAACGTCCCAAATGACGAGTAATCGCGAGATTATAAGGCCATGTTTCAACGCGCAAAATCTAACTTGACGTTTAGTTTTATTAAACACTAGCGAAAGTATCCATTGCATGGTTACCCCTGGCAACGCTTTTCTTTGCTTCAAACAAACAGAAATAAAATCTCTTCATTTTATTTCTTACGAACCAGTTATTTAATTAATTAATATAAAAAATCAAATCCCAATTTTAAAATTCCGGCTTCTAGAGACACACGTTCGTGTACATGGGCTACTAATTTATAATGTCAGACCTTTGTGTTCAGCAAATATCACGCAATGATTATAACAGACAAACTATTCATTTGATTAATAGCCTATAGAAGATTAACAAAGATTTAAAAAAACTATTAACTCTCATATTTGATATAATAGGCCCAATTATGTATTAAATTACTTAGGGGCATATCTTCAATTAAATATATTTTTACTAATATCGTGCCGTGTCGTGGAATACTGCCAGGGTAAGCAGAGTTAGTTTAAACTGTACCTGTGATATGTTATCTTCATTTCGTAGAACACTCCTTTGCAGTGTCGTGAACTGCTGCCAGGGTAAGCAGAGTTAGTTTAAACTGTACCTGTGATATATTCTCTTCATTTAGTAGAACACTCATTGGTCAGGTATCAACGGAAATACGTACAGGTACAGTTTTAACAAGCTCTATTACCCTAGAAAAAATTAATATCATAACATAGACTGGCACCTCAGTTCTAAAATCGCCGATGTTTATTTAACATTTAACTCGACCCACTCAAACTCGTGAGGACAAATAAGGAGCTACTTGCATTAAAAAGTAGCGGCTCCGGTCTAGAAAACTGAGATTAATGGTAGATTTCGTTGCGCTCATCACACGACACCCCCTATCCGCAGATGTTGGCACTATATTCGTCAACAGACGGCGGCCGCTCGGTCGGAATAGCTCAATTGTGGGCTTACGCCATAGAGTTTTTGGATGATAAAAGTTTCCCCTAGTAAAATAACTCTGCCGTAGGTATTCAGCCTGGCTTTATTACGTTGGTGCGATTTACACGTCTACAGCTCAATTCAACTGTGGCAGAGAGAAATATCCTCATAAAAGTGTTCCCATTTTATCGATCGAAAATAAGTAATGAATAGATTCAGTTCTGTTTCACACGCATTGAGGGATACGTGGATGAGGGTCTCAGGTCTAAATCGAGCTATCTTTTATCAATATATCTATAGTCGTTAATTAGAATTTAATGAAATAGTTTGAGAAAGTTGGATTATAAGGAATCGAACTGGTATTCGTTCGGGGAGAACAGGAAATTCACAAAATGTAAAAAAAAAAAAAAAACCCGTCCTGTTGGGGATCTAGAGTAAGAGCAGATCACACCACACAAACGGACTCGCTGTAAATGAATAATTACTTAATTTTTCTCTTCAAGTAGGAATTTACTAATTAATTTTCTCTTACCGGATAATTGTGTATTGTGTTGGTCCCATAATTAAGTCAGTTTGTAGACCTGCTTCGAATGCCGCATAGTCTAAGGCGTCCGTAATAGACTAGACTGCCGATAACGGGAAGATCGGGATTTTAACCCTGTTTGGATGTAGCCTACTGAGGATCGTTTTCTTAATGCCCCTCTATGCAGATGTGGGCACGCTTCCTCTAAATTCAATTTTCATCATCCCTAACAGATTAACATAGCTATTACACATTTTTATAACCTGGACGGGTAGTAAGACGTGGTGCTAAGAACCACTGCACTTCAATATATTTTAACTTTAAAAATGTCAACAAAGGCCTATTTGAAGAGATCTGCTCGAACATATTTATCTAAAGATACGTCTTGTGACATTGCCAGGACTCACACCCGGGACCCACAACTAAATAGGTAGTTTCCCGCGATGTTATAAAAACCCCCGTGTGGAGTTGTGCAGCTGTTGCACGCAGTAGACGCCTGCTCACTTTCTCGCTGGTCGATATGTCGGAGCATGGCAGGAGAGGACACTGGGCAAAGATGCTACCGCCCTCGCGTGGCAGGGCTTAGAACACACGGCTCCATGGACCCGTATTAGTGGCGGGACGTGGCTTGTTGCCAGGGTAAGCAGAGCTAGTCCAAACAGTCCCTGTGATATATTGTCATCACCCAGTAGAACACTCATTGGTTAGGTATCAACATTTCCATGTGAGGTGTGTAAAGTAGAGTCTTTGTGTGATTGGTCAAATGGGGACAGAGTGGGTGATAACATACATTCCCATGTAAGGTATGTAGAGCAGGGTCTATGTATAGTTGGTCAAATGGGAACAGTGTGTGTTATAATACCACAGTTACAGTTTAAACAAGCTATGCCTACCCTGGAAATATTTCACGACACGTCACTGACCCAAGTTTTCAATGCATACCTAATGATGTATCGGATCTGAGTTCAATCTCAAATGGTGTCAATATTAATGAATTTAGGAAATCTGAAACTCCAGTGGTGTGGTTAAGCTTTCATTAAAAAGAATTTTCTAAACACAGGCTAGTAACAGCACACTACTTACAAACTAATTTGACCGAGGGCAAAAAAAAATGTAACTTCAAACCAACCATTAACGCCACGAATGATAAGATCCGGGTTTTGTTTGAAAGTCTAAACGCGAATAATAAATTAATGTTGGTACTTAGAGGATCAGACCATAGTCCTGGAATAGTTCACCCTTGCCATTCCGTCTCTAACATGGACTACAGTTGTGTTGAGTGTCCTTAGTACCTGCCACACACACCTGATCACGCGGATAATTACACCAGTCTCGCTTGACGGGGAGGTCTGGCCTAGGGGCCAAGAGTTTCTAGGAGGGGGAAGAGGTGTTCGAACGGTTTAAAGCGTCACTCTCGCAATGTAAATGTGATTTCTGCTGATGGAGAGACTGGGGTTTGAATTTCTGTCGGGTGTAATAAGGGCGGCTTTCTTAAAGTGTTATCCACTCCCTCCCCCAAACAAATGAGGGTATACTTCCTCTAAATTCAACCCACCTCGTCTCTAACACATGAGCGTAAATACTTTGAATGCGTATAATCCAAAATGTTAGTAAGATGCAGTGCTAAAAAAAATTAGTGTGGTCCCACCCTCGTACTAAAATTATGTTTGTTTTATAAACGAAGGTAACTTGTGTTCTGTCGCTGGCCCCTGGCTAGGTCGGTTAGCCCGCAATGTTCCGATGTGCTTAGGGTGTACGAGACTCGGGCGCTATACGCACACACACACGCACACACGCACATACACACATACACACATACATAGGGAAAGTCCGTGTATTTTGGACCAGTACTTATTTCGGAACAAGCACCAAAGATGGCATAACCTCTCGGATGGAGAAATGATCATTGGGTATCAAGGACCTGCTACCACCATTTTTGTTCAATCGAGCGGCCGTAGCTGTTCTGGGAGGGTGTTGATTTAGTGCGGCGTGATTTTTCTTACTATTTGTGTTCAGTTGCAGGAGAGTGTATTGTTTACTTATACAGCTAGAATTGAAACGAAATTTTATTTGCTTTTCAATAAAACCTTAAGGTAAGATATTTAATAATTATTTTATAAGTATTTTCAGATACTCTAGAGTAAATTTAAACTTAATAGTTCCATACCATATCATGTAATTTGGACTAGTGGTCTAAATTACACTATGCTCAATAAATTGCTCTGCTTTTCCAGATGATAACTAGAGAAGCTATAAAAGCGAAACGAATATATGGTAAATGGAAAGATGACGATCTGAAATTGGCTTTGGCAGCTATTAAGGATGGTATCGGTATCAATGAGTTGGACAGGAGGTACAACATACCGAAAATACGCTAAAAAGATACATCCGTAGTCAAGCAATCAATCACTCCTGAAGTTCGAATTTGCCTTGGATTTGCCTACTTCAGTAGAAGATTATCTTCGCCATCGAAGTTGCCCGAAATCATGGAATCATCATGTTGTCGCTACCATCCCATTGTACCCATCGGGTGCAGCCTTTAGATGTGCCACTAAATACATTACATGGGATAAGCAATTGGGACAAAACTAAGAGATAATCCTGGGAAACGACTAACAACTGAGCACATAATTATTCGCACCTGAGATCTACGATATAATCCAATGGGGGCAAACCATATTTGAAAGCGCATATTCAATATGTCAACTGCCCATAAAAATCTTGAGTTAAAAAATTGATAAATTCAGGCTTTAATTAGCGTTAGTAACTAGCCTATGTCATTTTTTTTTTACTAACCCTACTCCAAACCTCATGGCGGAATTCCGCTATTGAACTATAACGACCAAGCTGCCATAATCTGTTAGTGAAGATAGTGTCAACTTCCGCAGATATAGGGTTGTCATATGGTTAACACTCTATGACCGCTAATCTTAGTTCTCTAAACCGGAGTTGCTTCCTCTTTATTCAAGTTGCTTTTAATTTATCACCGAGTCTTACTGCCCAGTATCCGTTAGGGCTATATGTTTTAAGGACCTACATAATTTGGAGGAAGTGAACCCGTATTTGCGTGGAGGGAAGAGTGCAAAACTGTTTAGGAAAAACCACCTCCAGTTCACCCGAGCGAGATTTGAACCTCGATCTCTCCATCATCGGCAGTCCAGTTCAACACAAAACTGGCGGGTTAGCCAACTACGCCACCGAGGCGGATTTCAAGTAGCTCTTCATTTAACTTTACGAGGATGAGTCTAACTCAGTTTCATACTCGCTGCTTTACAGAAAATCTGGACGCGCCGGGAATTGAACCCGGAACTTCTGGATCTTTAGCCAGGAACTATGACCACTAGACCATAGAATGCGGTCAATTAATTCTACTAATATATATATATACAAACTTTATTGGTGTCTGTTTGTAACTCTATCACGCAAAAGACCACCACACCGATTGTGCTGAAATTTTGCAGGGACATAACTCGGGCGTACGTTAACATATTGGTTAGTTAAAATCTACGTCCAACATTTTGTTTCAGGATGACAGTTATAAACGTTTCTTTTTTACTGTTTCCCTCCTCAGCTTCTGCTTATTGGATTTTTATTAGACCAACTTTGAACGGTCCTAGAACTAGATAATATATGACAGCCATCTTGAATAAAATGGTGGTTATAGAACACTGCTTTTTAGTAAATCCAGCTTCTAAGCTATGTGAAGCCGGATCGTAACCAATGATAGTAATATTGTTAATATAATTTTAACAGAGGTTTGTTTATTTTTCTATAAAAGAAATTAACATCACATATTCAATTACTTTGACATTGAGATATTAACATAAACAAATGGATAGGATACTTATTACAAAACCCAACCTGTACGAAAAACGGGTAATTAACTAGTATTATATATTATTAGTTACTACGTGTTTTGTAGTATTTCTTACAAAGATAAATAACACAATAATGTAGTTAAAAAGTTTTAAGAGACTTAATTCTACAAGGTTTCTGAAAAATTGCTACTGTATGAATTATAAAGTTTTAGAAATTACATTATAATCATAAAAAGTATAACGGAAGAAAAACTTTCTGACAATAATAAGAGACCAATAATTATTTTTCAAGAAACTTAAACAGTTATTTTATTTGTTAAATCTTAGAGTCAGTGTAGAGGGTAGGGGAAATTATACAAGGGGAGGGGTCAAATTATCAAACAAGTAATTTACGTTACATAAAATTCGTTTATTAAATGTTTTGTAATTTTCAAGAATAATAGTTTATAAACTCATCCAATTAATGCTTAGAATGAAGCTATATTTTCATAATGTTGATGATTTCTTATGGAACAGTACTAAAAAGTAACATAAAAATACTTTTAACTACAAATTAAAATATAAATAGAATATCTTAGCAAATTTTAATCTGACACTTTTAAATCAATAAAAAAAACTAAATGAATCGAATAAGTCTGTATTAAATTTGAGTTAATTTTTTTTTCATCCAACAACCAAACGTTTCAATTAAATAAAATTCCCACTTTGAACAGTTTAAAGAGAACCTTTGCGATTTCGAAAAAAAAAAAAAAAAAAATTTGAAGTAAACTAAAAGCGAAAAACCCCTTCCTCCCCCTGAAAAAGTATGATCCCCATCCTTCCTTATTCCACTACTTAAACAACAATTTAAATGCCAACCACTTACCCCTTACCCCCTCCCCAAAGTTCCTTATCAAATAAACATCCGACATAGCAATTAAAGGAAATAAGCATTAGAATAAATTATTTCCCTCCACCCCCGACCCCTTCTCTCTAAGCCCCCTAACAGCTCTTCTTTCTTTCACCCGGAGAACGGGGCCCGGTGTAATTTAACATTCAATTAAAATATTCTTCTTGAAACACAAGATAGATAGGGCTGGGGGTTCCCTTTTCGTAAAACTGAGCGGAAAATGGGGGGCGAGGGGGAGGAAAGAGGAAAGCGGTTGGGACTCAAAAAGAAAATAACTGGTTCATCAAAGGCTTGGGGAAAAAAAAGGGTTGGGTGGAGGGGAAGGGGGAGAGTAATCTTATTACGAGCTGAAGTAGGGGTGGTTATGATAGAAAATAATGTAGAGGAATGAGGTGAGGGGTAGAGGGAAGGAAAGAAGGGAAGCTCTGTGATTGGTCGCCGGTTGGCGCCACTGTTTTGTTCTAATTACACCCCCCCCTTCTTCTTTTTCCCGTCCATGAGTAAGGGGTTGAGAAGGGAAAGGGGGGGAAGGGGGTCCTAAGATACACACACTTCCCTCTGATTGGAAGACGCGCAGCTCTATGACGCATGCGCGGGAGCTAATTAGTGGCCGTGCGACTCATTACGCTGAGACCAATTAACACCGTGCGAGGGTTGTAATTGGTCGGCGCCTAGCGAAGGCGCTTAGGGGGCAAGGGGGGGCCGCACTTACACTCGCGGGCATCAGCCAATTAACGGAGGACTCTTTGAGAACGTAATTGCCGCCCGCTTCATTTCCCGGGTGGAAAAAAATAGGAAAGGGGGGGGGGAGTAAGAGGGAATTAATGACTACCCGGACGAAGAGACGGAAGACTTTTAAGAGAAAATTGAAATTTAGAAGAAACAAGAAAGAAAGAAAGAAAGAGATAAAAAATAAATAAAAAATAATGAAACTGATTGGTATTTACACTTCAGCGAAGAGTAAGCGAGATCTTGTGTTACGATTACAGATCGGTATCCTTGAAGATTTAATTTTAGAAGACGCTTTAAAAAGAAGGGAAAAAAGAAGAAAAACTGGGTTGTTTCTAGAACGAATTGAAAAAAAATTTGATCAATTGACGATATGTTCTGGAAGATTGAGATAATGGCATCTATAACCGATTGCTTATTGGTGCTTCTTGGAGCTAATTCGTACGTTAATGTATCAGTTAATTTTATTATTTTGGTTTGATAGTCCTAAATGCACAGTGGCATGTCGTGCCGCGAAGTGTTGCCAGGGTAAGCAAAATTAGCTTAGAAGTTAGAATATGTTCTAGTCACCGCGTTTTATTACCCGTTCGAGTTATACGCACTTACTCTAATGTGTAATGGTTGAGTGATTGTGAGATGAAATGGAGGACCTACAGTTTAACGAGGGATCCGAACCACGGTGGAGGCCTGGCATTCCTCACATTCACAAGTTGTGTGTCAGAGGTGAAGGAAGGGTTTGACAATCAGATAAATCTTTGCCGGGACCGAAGATTGAACCCCGGACCCCCAGTACAGAAGTCTGACACCTTACCCCTAGACCGCCAGGTCACCAATTGTCGTTCAGTAGAAAAATCATTGGTCAGGTATCAACAAATATACATTCCCATGTGAGGTGTGTAGAGCAGAGCTTATGTATGATTGGTCAAATGGGGACAGAGGTGGTGATGACAGACATATCACAGATACAGTTTCAATAAACGCTGATTACCCTGGCAACCCTATGTGACACAACACTGCTTGTAGAGTACATATGAAAAACAATAACATCTGAGTATTAAATTTACAGCTATAAATTAGCCCTGCCCAATGAATGTGCACTTGAGTAAATAAAACTGTAAATGTCGAGGGTTTGGAATCGATATTCTAAAAATTATGTCTATAGTTTAAAGTTCTAGAATAATTGAGCAGAAATTCTTTAGCTCCAGAAAATTGTGTTTATAGTTTAAAGTTCTAGAATAATTGAGCAGAAATCCCTTAACTCCAGAAACCAAGTGGGTTATATAACGTTCTTGGGTGGAGCTGTCCGGCAGTAGGAGAACAAACAGGGAAGAAGAAAAATAGTAATACATTTCATTTTGTGACCCTCACTATTAAATTGCATCATTCGATTCAAAAAGGTCCATTCTACGCTCCTTTATAAGTTACTTTTCGATTTTTGGGTATTTATCTCATGATTATCAACAGAAATATGTGGATAATGTCGACATTTAAACTATGTTTACTAGTTTATGTGTGTATAGAGTAATCGAACATAGTTTTTTTGTTGATTCCGATAAACACCCAACTCGTGTATTGTTAAAGGTTTTTTCAATATCTAACCTAAACGTAACATCTGATCTCGGCTACATAAGCAGCCCGCTTAGCGACGGTCCCTAATTGGAGGTCTCGAAACTATTTTCCGAAGTGGGCTGCATCTTGACTTGATACACATAATCACTCTAAGCACTATCACACTTAGACGTCAATGTACGAAATAGACGTGAGGCCTCTTGTATATGTGCTATTAACACTTCCCCTTTTCCTCTGACGAGTATACACACTCACTCTAATATTAGCTCCTAAACATCATTGACTTGCATTTTAAAATTACATTTCTCTTGTTTCCTACTCTAGATAGACATTTGCTACCACTGATTTTTTTAAAATCTACATCATGGCAGGAAGACTCCTACAGGCAATTTTCATGATTAAGCTAAATAGCTTTAAGTTTTAGAGGATTTATAAAAAATATGTTTACAAAAAAATATTTCAAGCTAAAAATAATAATTTTATGACACTTTAGGACTATTCGTAACTTGCGTTTTTTGATAGATTATGGTTTTTGGTTCAACGTTATATCTTTTAAAACTCACCGAATAAAACGTAAATTCATTAACATGGAAAATCCTATCTTGACGTCACAGGTAGGTAATGTCTTTGACAAATTCTGCTTACCCAGGCAACACCCCGCTACACGCCACTGAAAAGGACTATCTACATCAGTCACGTCCAATTCGCGGCCCTATTTATGATGTTGTGCGGACCGCGGAACTTTTGACGAACTATTAAACAATGATACCCTATTATTATTTTTATAAACGTCATGGAAATACAAACTTTAAGAATGTTATAGTTGGGAATTCGGCCTAATTTGGAGAAATCTGAGGTTGATGTACCAAATTTGTACTATTTCTTTCACATGGATTAATTCCAAAAAGCTGTGTAATTTTTGCACCCAATTATGTGCAGTGTTCGGCATCACATGTGTGTGTAGACAATTATTTTCTCACATGAAATGGAACCAAGCTCACGAGGTATCACGGCCTACAATCACACATTTGTCAACAATCAGGAACGGGACTTTGGTACAAGATTTATAGCATGACAATCCCACCATTGCTGCCAACAAAAGAGTTTCGGTAAAAAAAATAATTAATGGGGTGAGTTTTATAAAGAAGTTTATTTTATTTCCTACCCGCTTAAGTGGCAGAACGATCCAAGGCATCACTCTCGTATTGGACTGGCCCGATAAAGATAGGGAGGTTGGGGTTCGAATCACAGTCAGTTATACTGAGGGTGGATTTTTTCTGAATAGTTTCCCACTCTCCTTTCACGCAAATGCGGGTAGATTTCCTCTTAAATACTCCCCCATTATAGTAGTTATCGTGTGTGCGTACAACCTGACCAGGTAATAAAAAGCGGTGATAAAAATAAATAGTATATTTACTTATATTCTTTTTCTTATTGTAATATTAATGTACTAAGCTTTAATTACTTTTAATTAAGCTATTGACAGTATTCCACTTATTTTCGATGCGGCCTCCTCAGTATTTAATGTACTTTAGTAACTTTATTCTATTACTTAACAGTCGGTTATGCTTCTTTATTAATTAGCTCAACTCTATTAAAATGAAAGTTATGAATTCCACAAGATTCTTATATAATCATAATAATACTTATTACTTCAGTATCTTTGATAGGATTGCCTTTAATTACTTGTATTATTAACTTAAAATAAAGTTTTAAGTTAATTAAACTAGTAACCTTCAAAGTTTAAATAAAGAATAATCTTTAAGCTTTAGTAGATGGTTTTGACACGCCTGATCTAAGGTTAGAAACCTTAGGGGCCATCCATAAACCACGTAACACATGTTTACTTCCTTTTCCCCACCCCCTATGTAATACTAAGTAGACAAGCATGACCACTTTGTCCCCTCTAAATTATGTTACGTAACTTCTCACATCAAGAGCGGAAGTTATTTATACATATGTTTGCTGACGGTGAAAACACGAACAATAACACCCCGCTCTCCCCCTTTCAAAAGTGCTACGTGGTTTATGGAAGACCCTGTACCAATGGCTCTATCCTGATTGCGAACAGGGCAAAGTTCGTCCAAATTGTGAACACACCCAAAAATGTTATGGCCACCTAAATATCCAATGTCCAGATTGCGAACAAGTAAAAAAACAACTTGCGGGAATTCATACGTGAGAGTGGTGAAACGGGTGGAAGGGGTTACTGGCAGCACCCACCGGCCACCGGGGCTTTCCTCCTGGTCAAGCTTATCCTAGCCTAACCTTACCTTACCTTACCTAACCTAACCTAGAAATACTCGAGTATGTAATTTAGTTAAATTAAAACTGATGAGACTGAAAGAACTTACGACCGCTAGACCCCCGTGGGCCGCCCCTATTATCAAATTAGGGGTGGGATGGCAAAGCAACATGGCGTGTTTGCAGTTTCTAGGTGGCCAGAGACTACACATATGACTGTCCTTAACATGTATGCATAGGTCTATATATACAAGCTACGTTTCAGTGAGAGCTGAAGTAGTGAGGGAAAGTATTTATAATTTTATTACTGATAAATTTAATCCCGAGGTCATTTCAACTACTTTATCAATGATCACGTCGCTATTCATTCCACTTAAAATTTCAGCTTTTACTTTCTAATGAAATGAGCAAAAATGCGGTTAAATGATTAGACAATAGCTGAGAGTCTAGTTATGAAATATTTAAGTTTGTAAAATGATCTACAACCGTTACTTGTGTAGATTACAAAGCTAGTAACAGTCTATATTCACCAAGCAAATACTTTTATGCCTGGCTTAAGATATTGTTCATAAGCAACAACAAACAACAACAAACATTACAGTTTTACATTAAATTTAATGACATATATTTCCACAAAATTATGTATTCCTGTCACCAACATATTTACTCACTGTGACTTTTAATTACAACAGTATCAAATAAAAACAAAAACCCGCCTCGGTGGCGTAGTTGGCTAACGCGCTAGTCGTGTTGAGCCCGACTGCCGAGGACGGGGAGATCGAGGTTCGAATCTCGGTCGGGTGAACTGGGGGTGGTTTTTCCTAAATGGTTTTCCACTCTCCCTCCACGCAAATGCGGGTTCACTTCCTCTATTCAACCTTCCCAATTCCTAATCCATTAGCGTAATTAGTACTTAAGCGTATAACCCGAACGGGTAGTAAGACGCGGTGCTAAATAA
>CABFWO010000499.1:22615-38668 GCA_902155825.1 Timema genevievae
CCCCTGTCTACAAGGATATCTCCCGGTGTCCCAGTCTACCCCTGTGTACAAGGATATATCCAGTTGTACCAGTCCACCCCTGTCTACAAGGATATCTCCCGGTGTCCCAGTCCACCCCCGTCTACAAGGATACCTCCAGGTGTCCCAGTCCACCCCCGCCTACAAAGATACCTCCAGGTGTCCCAGTCCACCCCCGTCTACAAGGATACCTCCGGGTGTCCCAATCGACCCTTGCCCCTTATTCATGCAACACTCCGCACCAAGCCACCGCAAGGAATATCTAAGCCTAGAAACCTTACTCTCCTTAACTTGACCAATAAACCAAACGAAGAGTAGGGTCGTAATAAGTAATATCTCCTGTTCCTCTAGTTCAGCAGAAGTTTTCCGGGACTCGAGATGAGAATTTATGTCGGAGGAGTTGTACGGGGAAGGAACGGGGTCGACTGCGCTAATTCCAAGGTCCGCTCCTGTGCGCGTATGGTCAGTGCGCGTGCGTCACTTAGCGCCGCGGCGCCCCCTCTACCCTCTCTGTTCCATCTCCGAGATGCTGCTCTCTGGACCACGCGGTCTGTCCGATCAGGGGTCCGCATGTTCAGACCTATGCGAGAAACGAAGGAATATCTAGTTTAGTAATGAGCGCCACTTTTTTTTTTGTCAAGTTGTATTGAACCATCAGTTGTTGAGTTTTAAACGTGAACTTTTTATAGAGGTCGTTTACCACATGACTTACAGACTAACATCACTTTTAGGACATTAAACTTGAATTAAATGTACGATCCTACTTTTTTCTAGTTATTTAACGTACACCGACTGATTATATCATCACACGACTTATAAACTAATTTAAATCTATAACAGTCACCGTGGAAAGGAAAACCCACATTTCACCAACTTGCCAGAATATTAAATAAACAAATATGTTAACAGGAAAATTATCTGGATTAATAAAGTTTATATTGTTTTAAAACAAAACAGTCTCTTACTTTACAAATTACCCTCGTACTTAGGTGGCACGGTGCAACAAATAGATAACGAGTTGGGAGACGGTTTGTTTTAAAGTTATTAACGTGGCGTGAAGAAAAAAGAATACATGTTTTATTTATACTTTAAACACCGAAAGCTCAAACCAGCCTCGTGGTACAGTTGTCAGTGCACCTGGCTACGAACTTATGATCCCGGGGTTTGATTTCCGGCTGGTACTATGGGTATTTTTTTTGCCGAAAGGAGAATTGTCTCAAAATTCACCAGGGTTTGGTTGGTTAGGCTTAAGTTAATTTTAAGATCACTCCTGGCTCCACACCTTTATAATCACATCATTTCATTTCTGGTACGATGTGTAGACAACCTCTTATGGTGTACCTTGAGTAACGTTCTGTGCCAACAGATCGGCTAAAAGGCTGCACACATGCACACACACATGCACAAACACATGCACAAACACAGGCGTACGAACTAGAGAATATCTCCCAATTAATGATACCATTCGCTAAAAAAACAACAACCATAAGCTCAACATAAATGGGAAGTCGTAAGCCTTTGACCAGTAAACCTTTAAGTAGAAAGTTTAGTGAAGCCTCTTTATATATATAACTTTTCCCAATAAAAGTTTTGAAAACACTTTAGTGCGATAATCTTTAGTCATCGCTGCAACGATCCAAATCGTTTCATAGGTATTGACAGTATCTATCAAAAGTGGCAGCTCCGGATCACATTAATCGATGTATGCATGTAAGAAATAAGTTTTAGTAAATTGTTAATTAAAGTTCTTCATTACAGAACTCTAGTAATCAACATTTAAGGTCGGAGTCTAGGGAACGCGAGAAAAGGTCAGTCTACTTGCGGGTCAAAATGGTTAAAATATTGCTCCAGTAAAAACATAGAGTTTAATTTTCCTCTCATGGCGATATCAACAATAATTGTTGAGCATATATCTTGACCATAGCGGCATTGGATGATAAAGTTTTTAAATGAAGAGAAAAAGTTGCCATTAAATTCCAGGACACCTTCAACAGATATTCAACAACTGTTGAGGTCACCTTGCGAAGAAAATTAAACTAGATATTTCTACTGAGGCAATATTGGATTTATTTTGACCAAAATAAAGTGTTGATACAAAATTTTTAAAAACACTGACCTTTTATCGTGTCCCCTTCACTCTCACCTTAAATTGCTTTAAACGGAAAGAGAGGATGATAAAACATAATATGAGGACATGGATGTATAGTTGGAACATACAAAATGAAGTATATTCTATTATATATTCCAGTAACGTCATGTCATATCGGTATGTGCCGAGTGATTAATAAGACGAGGCTGGGTATGGAGATAGCACGTGTGCCAGGGGTGGAGGGGGAGGGGTGGAGGAAGTCTCATTACCTTCTCCTACTGTAGGAAATGAGTCTCATCTGGAATTAAAACAGAGATGATAGAGAGAGAAAGAGAGAGAGTCACAGGAGCACATCAGTCTAAGAGTGGCTGAAATTACAGTGCCCTCCCCCTACTCCCCAATACACCCACTGTCATCCCCCTTAATCTCTCCCCTACACCTCCCGCGCGACACTAGGGTAGTTGAGGGAACAACCGACTATCTTCCCATCTCGGTGGAGATAAACTCCCACCCCCCCTCCCTCCGGGCACAAAATCGTTACCGATGCTGAGAACCTCCTCCCCAGTAGGTCCTGGGGGTGGCGCGGACTAAACATCAAGCCTGGTTATCCTGTCTACTGAGAGGTTCGAATCTCGCTCGGGCGTATTAAGGTCCTCGCCACCCCCACTACCACTAAATGGTTTCCCTAGTTTATCTACTAATCCACCTTGGTGGCGTAGCTAGCTAACGCGCTAGTTTCGAGTTGAGCTAGACTGCTGAGGACGGGGATATTGAGGTTAGAATCTCGGCCGGGTTAACTGGGGGTGGTTTTCCCTAAATGGTTTTCCACTCTCCCTCCACGCAAAAGTGGGTTCACTTGCTCTAAAATTCAACCTTCCCAATTCCTAATTCAATTGCTTAATTATTACTTAAGCGCATAACCCGAACGGGTGATAAGACGCGGTGCTAAATAAATAGTAAAATATTTTATCTCTTCTTGAATTTGGGGTACATTTCCGGTAGATTCTACCATCCTCATCCTTTCCCCATTAGTGTAATTATGCTAAAACCAGGACTGGTAGTAGGGCGCGTAGCTCAAATAAACTGAAAGAAAAAAATCTTGTCTCAAAGTGGTGATGTAGGGAACGGGAGTTAAGTTATCCTAAGTGTTTTTGCGGTTTTTATATCAAACTTTTATTTTGGGTCTAAAGAAATCAAATAATCTCCAATAGAAACCTAAAGTTTAATTTTCTTCACCTAGAAATATCAACAGCTGTTGGTGAATATCGGTCAAGAGCGTCCTGGAATTTAATGACAACTTTTCTCTTAATTTCAAAAAGTTTTCTCAACTAATGTCGCTATGCTCAAGACAGATATTCAACAACAGCTGTTGATATCACCGCGTGAAGAAAATTAAAACTCTATATTTTTACTGAAGCAATATTTCCTTATTTATTTTTGCCAAAATGTTTTGGTATAAAAACTGCAAAAACACTGCACTTAACTTGCACTCCCTACATCCCCACCTTAATTTATTTCATTAAAATAATAGTAAAAATTCTATAAACTATTTAAACGCGACTTACACACACATTTGAAGAATAATTTTTCTAAAATAATCGTTACTAAACTCTCTTGACATTTTAGACATCCCCTAAGCTATTGATGGTTTTTTACTTCCAATTATTCAGCAAGTTGACTTGCTCATTTTAAACATAAAAAGGATAACTCCAAACGATTTTCAAATTCAAGATTACCTCCCGTAGGATTTTGGTATGAATAAACTTTTATATAAAAAAAAACTTTTTTTTGCTGGCAACGTTGATATTATTAGTTTTATTTTAATTGGTATTGATATTATATATTAAAAGTGACAGTTACAGATAACATGACTTGACATATGGATATATGAAAATTGTTTTATGATCTGTCAAAAGTTCCTTTGTATCGAACTGCATTATTTATCTAGTTGGGGTATTTAACGTGAACTTTGTGAACCGATTGAATATATCATCAGATGATTTATTAATTAATTAAAATCTAGAACAGACACAACATAAAGCCCCCCCCCCCNATCACCACTTGGACCACACATCGTTGATGTAGCCAGTAATCGAACAAGTAACTTTACATTTCGACTTGAAAATCTAATTTAAGACTAGGACAGGCACAACATTCAGTCCCCGTTCTTTAATTCATCACTATGAAAGGGTAAACCAACATCTCATCAATGATAAATGTTACGGCAATGCCGGGAATCGAACCCTGGACCCTTAGCTCAGTAGACAGACACGCCACTGACTTATCTAAGGTGTCGAACATTGCATTGCAAGACCTCCCATTATCCCTGATAGGCATTTTATATTTGGATCGCCCAATTCAGTGGCCGAATGGTCTAAGGCGTCACTCTCGTATTAGACTGGCCTGCTGATGATGGGGGGAACGGGGTTAGAATCCCAATCAGATTTACTGAGGATGGTTTTTCCTAAATAGTTCACCACTCTCCTTCCATTCAAATGCGGGTAGATTACTTCAAAAATTCTTCCTTTCTTATCCTTACTTCATTAAAGTAATTATCATAAATGCGTATAACCTGAACAAGTAGTAAAACTCGATGATAAAAAAAATGAATCGCAGGGGAAAACCGGAACCTCTTTAAATACATTGGCTCGAATCCGGATTGGGTTAATATTTTATATTTCGCAGGTCAAAATGAGGTACTCGTCATTATATAAGGGGTCACCAGCGCCCATAGCCCCCCTTTATGTGAAGCTACCCCTATACACAACCCAAAGACGGCACCTAAGTTTTCCTAATCCCATTTCATCTTTTGCAAATGATCAAAACACTTGAACCTGTTCGGAACCGGGATCATATCACGCCATCTCTTTGGTGCTTGTGACGTTAGAACCAATATATACTAAACAATATATTATTTTAGGGCCCCACGACCACTCGCCCGGGCTACACGCATTTTAATTGCTCAGAGGTAAGAATTTTAAAATAAGTATACACTTGGAGAGAGAGAGAGAGAGAGAGAGAGAGAGAGAGAGAGAGAGGGAGGTAAAATCATCTAGGGAAAAATCACCCTACATCCGTTTGGGATTCGAACCCCGACCTCCCCGTCATCTGCAAACCAGATTGGATGGTAACCGACATTCAATTCGGTGCTTATGCCGGTTTAGTTGTCCGCCTCCTTCTCAGTGGTGTAAGAAGAAGTTTCAAGGGGGTAGGAAAGTTGTTGGTCTTGATGGGTTGGGGTAGAGGGGTACTTGTGGTCTGATAGCACACCAGCTAATTAATATGCATGGAACATTGCAGAGAACCAGTGTCTACCCTCCTTACCTCTCCTCAACCACCTTACCCTCGCTTCCTGTTCGTTCACGGGACTGGGACTCATTACCTCCTCCTACCATCACCTACACTCGCTCACGGGCAACAGCAACGTAACTCACTTGAAACGCGGCTCTATTGGGGATTAGAAACACACCACCAGGGACCATAGCTCAATCCCCACTCACTGCATTTAAAGCAGTATTTATCAAACTGTTAACAGTTATATAAACTTACCCCTTTCGGAGCCATGGCCCAACCAACGTACATCTTTAAAGATCATGGACAAACCAACGTAACAATTTAGATACCATGACCTAATCAACGTACCCCTTTAGAGACCATGTCCAAACTAACGTACCCCTTTAAATACCATGACCTAACTAACGTACCACTTTAGAGACTATGACCTAATCAACGTACCCCTTTTAAGAACATGGCCTAGCAAACATATCAATTTACAGATCCTGGCCTAATCAACGTATCTTTTAGATACCATGGCCTAACTAACGTATCCATTTATATACCATGGCCTAACTAACGTACCCATTTAGTGACGATGGCCTAGCTAACGTACCCATTTAGTGACGATGGCCTAGCTAACGTACCCATTTAGTGACCATGGCCTAATCAACGTACTCTTTTAGAGACCATGACTTAATCAAGTTACGTACCTCTTTTGAGGCCGTAGCTTAACCAACATACCTCTTTTGGGACCGTGTTATAACTAACATACCCCTTTCGGGGAAGTGGCCTAGCTAATATACCTCTTTCGGGGCCATGGTATAACCAAAGTACTATTTTAGGGGTCGTGGCCTAACCAACATACCTCTTTCGGGCCCATGGTTTAACCAACGTACCGCTTCCAGCCTTTCATAAAAGAAGGAAATTAATATCTGCTATCTTGTGATTGTCGACATTTTAATAAAACTTTTGTACCAACTTATACAAAGCCATAACAGAGGGAAAGAAAAGCTTGTACTAAAAGTCAATGGGATAATTTCAAAATCTGCGTTAATTTGGTTGTCAGGCCTACTATACTGTGCAAATCAATTGGGACAAGCTATTTTTTTCTCAAAATTGTAATGTGATTGCCAGTTGATGTCTTAAACCGACTTAAACCGGTTTTATCTGCCTTGAGGGGGGGTGTGACCGTTAGAACTTGACAATAAGAACGTGGGTTGACTGGTTTAAAACTGGAAATAGTCACTTCAGCTTTAGTTGTGAGCTTTTGTGTGTGACAGGTGATTGTTATTTTTTTCTCTCTGCAAGATACATGTTGCTTTCGTGTATTTAAAAATGGATATTATTCCAAGGAAGAGTGCAAAAATAATTGCTCTTAAGGATCACACTTCTACGATAGTGAGAGATACCGCTTTTGCAGTTAGTGTAGGCAAATCAAGTGTATCAAGAATTCTTACGAGATACAATGCAGCCGGATCATCGTCTCCAAAAAGGAGAGGTAAATGTGGAAGAAGATGAAAAACAGCTCCACGAACCGATACTATTCTAATCAGAAATAGTAAAATGAATCCAACAAAAACAAGCACAGACCCTCAAAGAGATTTATTGGCTAGTCGTTTTGATGTTAATGATTCAATTGTACGCCGTAGACTTCTGGAAGCTGGCCGGAAGGCAAGAAGACCAACGAAAAAACAATATTTAAATGCTAAAATGGAGATAAAACGTTTAGCATGGGCCAAAAAATATAAATTATGGACTGCTGACGACTGGAAAAGGTAATTTTCAGTGACTCATTTATTTGTGCAGGGTTACAAAGCAAATTTCGTTAGACAAAGCAACTGTGAACCCTTAAGACCTGAGCATGTCCAACAAATTGTAAAACACCCTCTGAAACAGATGTTTTGGGGTTTTATCACAGCAAATGGCACTGGAAACTTAGTTCATATTCAAGGTATGATGAATTCATCCAAGTACGTAGAAATATTACACCATAAAATTGTTCCAGTCTTGCAAATTTTGACGGGACATTTCAACATGACGTGGCCCCATGTCACAATTCCAAATTGGTCAAGACTTTCATGCTGGAAAATAAAATGAATTTGCTTGATTGGCCTGGAAATTCACCAGACTTAAATCCAATAGAAAACTTGTGAAATATTTTGAAGAGACGTTTAGGTAAAATGGACTGTACAATCAAAGATCACATGATAACGAATGCTATAAAAGTGTGGTTCCACGATGATGAAGTCAAAAATAGGTGCACTAAATTAGTGGAGTCAATTTCAAAACGAATTCAAGAGGTGATTTCTGCTAAAGGAGAACATACTTCATACTAATACAGGTATTTATCAGTGTGTATAAAGGCATATAATGATATAAAGGCATATTTTTTTGAAAAAAAGTGATTTTTTACTTTGTCCCAATTAATTTGCACAGTATAGTAGTATTATCAACAAATATTCTATTGTTAATTAAACTCAGGTGTTCGTCGCGTACCCCCTGACATTTTTCATGCAGACTACATTAGGATCACACGCGCCACACATTTTGGGAAACAGAGGAAGACTTTCTCCTCTTTCACGGTCCTCGTACCGTTCCTTACATTGTTGAAGGTAAGAGAGGGAGGGGGTAAAAACCGCCCTCAGTAAACCCGTAGGAGATACGAAACCCTACCGGTGAAATCAGAGTAAGTGAGCTTGACGTTTACTGCGTGCTCTCATGGATGCGGTTCTTTAAGCCCAACAAACTATAAGGATAAACCTTTCGACGTTGCCTACTTGGTGAGTTCGAAGCTATTTTGAGAATCGGGTTGCTTCTTAGCTTGACGCACTTGAGCACTATCACACTTAGACGACAGTGTATGAGATAGAAAGAGAAGGAAAAAATGAGCAGTTTACATATCGAGATCTCTTGTTTATCTACTGATAGCTCTTAATTTCTTCCGCTGACGATTACAAACACTAACTCTACTATTTACGCCTAGACAGCATTGACTTGCATTTCAAAAATTATTTTTTTGCTTGCTTCCTGTTCTAGATAGTCAAATACTTACACACAGCTTATTAATCTACATCCTGGAAGGAAGATTATTACTGGCCAATTTTCGTGAACAAACCACAATGAGCTACTTCACGAAAGAAAAAAAATCATGTCAATGTAGGATTATTTTTAGAATTATTTAAGAATTTATAATTTTTTGTTTCGATGTTATATCATAAAAACTCGCCGAATAAGAGGAAAATAAATTAAGGTGTGAAATCCTATCTCGACTTTCTTCTACTTATCAGGTAGGTCGTTAAAGGTACATAAACTGCCACAGCGCCAATCAAAAACACCCCAACTACTAGAGTCAAGAATCGAACCAAGGTATTTAAAATCGAGTGAAATATCACATTAACAATGCGGTAACAGGTAGAGAAATATACTTTGCATATTAAATAAAGGGGTTACCCATAACTATTTTGTTTGGGGGGAGGGAAGGGTGGATGTGAAGGAAGGTTTCGCTCTCGACCACTTTTAATAATTTTTCAATGATGTGAAGACAAATTATTTTTAACCGTATTAAATTATAATTAAATACTACACAGAAGTTAGGTAATTTTAAGTAGACTGAGAAACCCCCTCCCCCTTTTCCGGTACTTACATTTAAAAAAAATCCTCACACTTACTCTCTTTGGAAAAAAAAAAAGGTTGATTTAGAAAGGCGAGTCTCAAGAAGTAAAAGTGGCGGACAACCCATTACTTTGCTAATTTACCCGGGGAACAAGCATAAATATTCATGATAGCATCTAAAAATAGACAAACATCCTCTCATTAATCACCGTTCAGGTTCCAGGAGGGTGGGGAAAATAAGGGGGTTGGGGTGTCTGATAGGGTAGGGGGTAGTAAATTAACCTTCTTCCCGAACTAATCTATAAATATTACAGTTTTTAAGGCAAAAGGCTTGTAAAATAGGTTTTTTTAAAGGCGTGCGTGTATTTATTTTTAACCTCACCCCACGCCCCCCTCCCCTCCTTTCCTAAGAGTTTTGATCAATACAGGAAGGTGGTTAGTAGCTATCTGTTGGGTCCGTTCAATTAATGGGTTGGGGAAGTGGGGGAGGGGGTTATTGGAGTTGAGACCGTGAATAACGAATATTGAGTGAACACACCCCTTCCAGCCCCCCCCCCCTAGCGCCCTCTAGAACTCGTCAGGAAAGGGAGTAAAGTATTGGAAGCCATATATATCCTGACTGAGGACTCGTTTGTACGAGTGATAAGGGGTGAGGGGGGGACAAACAAGTATCAGGTCCGTCCGAATGACCAGAGCGAATAGAGAAAGTGGGTCTTTTCTAATTTACGGGGGAGGGGGGGTAGGAGGGAAGGGGCACTGATTAAGTCCCAGACATTTCTTAAGATTATTTCATATTTGTATAGCCCAACACCTTGGTTCAGTCGGTAGCGTGTCTTCCTCCTGAGTTAAGGGTCCCGGGTTTGATTCCAGGGATGGCAGAAAAATGTATCATATAGAGTTAGTTTACCTGCATTTGCGTGGAGGGATAGTGGAAAACTATTTTGGGAAAACCACCCTAAATACACCCGTCCGAGATTCGAACCTTGATCTCCCCGTCAACGGCAGTCTAGTCTACTGCGAAAGTAGCACCTAAGACCATTCGACTATCGATGTGGGTTAACTTTAGTATTCATCGTCATCGCTTTTTCGCAGGTTCAGAATATGTATTTAGTCCAAATATTAGTTTTCCTCGACAATCTATAAATAGAATAATAGTCTCTTTATCGCTCGCTGTTGATTATTATCATCACAATGGCAGATGTACCAACCACCGGACAACATCAATCTACTGCTATTATTTGTCCAATTATCGCTGATGACACCTTGGTCCTTGCTTTTGAAAGTTATAATGAACAACACAGAACTCGCTTGACCAAGTCATGACATTTTCTATTTCGTTTATTAAAAACGTATATTGGTCATAAGCAATACATATAGTAACAAAACGGCCAAATATTTAAATGAAACGAATTGAGATGACGTTGACGATTGATTTTAGTATAAGCTATCGTTAGATACACTTCTATATTCTTTATCATATAAATAAATTAGGATGTGATCCACTTTGGTGGTCACATGGTCTGTGTCATCACTCTGGTAATAAACTGGGCATTGGAGCTCGAATCCCTGTCGGGTGTACTGAAAGCTATTTTCCTAAATAGCTTCCCCTCTCCCTCCACGTAAATGAGGGCACACCTCCTCTAAATTCAACCTTCCTCGTCCCTAACAAATTTGAGTACATATGCGTGGTAAAAAAAATGTAGTTTGTGTAGTCGCTAAAACTCCAAAACCAAGAAACCTAAAAAAACTGAAACTTGGCATTCGTAGATCGGGAAATATTTAATTGATTCCCACCCCACATTTATGGGTTGTCGGAGTTGAGTCCCTAGGAGGTTGTTGGCAGGAAATTGTTAGGTAAGGTTAGGTTAAGATAATTGCAGCTAGCTAAAATAACATGATCGCGGTTGTAAGTTTCAAAAGAACACTGACACGAGCTCTTGCAAGTCCACCGTTGAACTCCGCCTTTTATAATATTGTGAAAACGGAACTTAAAGCCATTAATGGCAAACCACGTATTTTGTTTTTCGCTCGACATGCTCTCCATGGCTTTCGATATAGACTGACTATAAAATTAAGTTTGACAAAACAATAGAGGTTGTGCCCTGGACTCAATTCAAACAATTGTTCAAAACAATCCGTACCCGATTCGATTAACTGAAAAGGTAAACAAGTAGCTTGGGACTCAATTCAGTATAATTCCGTAGATCTATTAAAGAGAACCTGAGGGTATGCTCCTAGGTCGTAGACTATTTAAAAAAAATGGTTTACATCTATTTCGAAATTGACGTTTTAAACCGCTTGAGCAACGGTTATTCTTTATGAATATAACTTAGGCCGGTAACAGACTGAAATTTTGGTCACGTTTTGGTCACTGCGACACAAACGCCGCGACCAGGTCACTCTAGTGTATGCCTGGTCGCGGCCGCGGCGTTTGTGTTGCAGCGACCAAAACGTCAGTATGTCACCGGTCGTACTGTTGAATATAGTATTAATTTGTTTTTTGTTTAACTTGATCACCAAGGAGAAATATCAACTTCAAATCCAAAGAGAAATTAGTGGAGATATTTCAAAATCAAATCCAAAAAGAAATTTTAGGAGAAATATTAACTTCAAATCCAAAGAGAAATTATAGGAGAAATATTAAGTTCAAATCAAAAGAGAAATTAGAGGAGATATTTCAAATTCAAATCCAAAAAGAAATTTTAGGAGAAATATTAACTTCAAATCCAAAGAGAAATTAGTGGAGATATTTCAAAATCAAATCCAAAGAGAAATTATAGGAGAAATACTAAACTCAAATCAAAAGAGAAATTAGAGGAGATATTTCAAATTAAAATCCAAAAAGAAATTTTAGGAGAAATATTAACTTCAAATCCAAAGAGAAATTATAGGAGAAATATTAACTTCAATTCAAAAGAGAAACTAGATTTCAGTTGGGTTTGTTATTTCGTATTCACATTAGTAAAGTAAAATCTTTATTTTATCTTACATTAATTTATAATTATAAATTCAGACAAACAAATTAATTCTCTTATTTAAAGGCAGCTGATTAAGAGCGTAAAGCCTTAAGCCGCATGACCACCAATGAGGGTAACTCCAAAACCAACAAAACTAGAGAAATGAAACTGAAGATATGAACCGTTAGAACTATGATAATTTTTCTCTCTCCACTTTTGATAGTCTTAGTACACGGTATTAAAACGCGGAGAATTTTTTTAAAAAATGATTCTTCATATGATACCATGTAAAAAGGAAGAATTGAGTAACTGTAGCCACGAGTATTTCTCCTCTTATGGAAAGACTAAAATAGGGGGCTATAGAAGTTGAGGGGAGGGGGGGATTGTTCCGAAGCAAGTGGGCCCGCCGAACAGCATTAATAAGTTCTCGCAACGCTGAACAAACATGGCGGGAAGGGGTGGTCCATTATCGGAGTCCTAGTTAATATGCAGTCTGTTATCACGGCCCATTGCACACCCTTCTAACAAGCCTGTATTAGTTCCAGTGGAACATGGGAGACAGACACCCCCTTCACTATCATTTGCATAGAAAGGGACCTTTTAGGCGGACAAAAACATGTTTATTTGCGGCGTACATTGATAACATTTTACTATATTATTAGTGTTATTTTATAGGTATTGAGGATATCTATCAAAAGTGACAAATGTGGACCACATGACTTGATGTATGAATACGTGAAAGCAGATCTAGTAACTATTTCTAGTTTTCATACAAGACTCTTTCGATGAGATTTGGACTGTACGTGGGTTCTGAGCTCGCTACGTACTCCACCAACTGGCTTTCATAGGATCGTAGAGATTCTGTAGAGATAAAGTCTTTTGTTTTTGGAGGAGTGCGGACCACTGTGATTAAGATGGGAGAGGGGAGTAAAAGGGTCGCGAGTTCAGATTTGTATTTTTGCAGTTTTTATGACAAAAAAACATTTTTTTAAACCTAAAATGTAATGCGGCTTTAAAGTTTACGTTCAGCTCAATTGTATACAGATGGTAATATTTAACAGTTCTTGAATATCTGTCTTGGGCGTTGGAGCATTTGATGAGAAATATTTTAAACGGAGAAAAATAAGTCCTGGTCAAATTAAGCAATGCCCATGACATATATCACAGAACTGTTGATATCACCATGTGTAGAAAATTAAAATAAACGTATCTACTTGAGCATTATTTTATTTATTTAAACCAAACTTTTTTGTCATAAAAATTGAAAAAACAATAGGGTCCTTGATTCACGTTACCTTCTATTCCCAGTTAAAGGCACCGTACATTCAAAGGGGAATATCTTCATTCTTAGATATTTTGATATAGGCGGGTAAGAAGCTTCAAAATCGTTGAGACAATATTCTCTTAAAATATTATGTTACGAATTTGTTATAATACTATTTGTCTGAGGAAGAGTGGATATAAGTTTCAAAATATTTGTGTTTTGAGTTTTTAAATTTGCGAAATGTCGTTAAAAAATGGATTTACTTAAAATTTTAAAACTTAAAAATATAAGGTTTTCAATCCTATAGGGCAGACCTGCAAATTTGTGGCTGAAGTGTCTAGTTTAGAATTTAAATATAAGAATGGGCCGCCAAATAAAATACGATTTTTCAGTTTACCCAATTTATTATTTAAAAAAGAAGAAAATTATATAGACAACATACAAATGAAGACAATATATCAAAATAAGTGATTGATTCTCCAATAAAACAGAACTGAACTAAATGAATGCAATTTTTTTTACATAGCTTTCATACATTTTTTAAATTTTAGGTGTAAATTTAGTAGATGATATTCTTAAAACGGCTTATAAAATGTTAATCGGCATGTTGAATATAAATGGTATATTCTTCCATAAGAATATATTTTTTAATTCTATTTAAAACACTAACATCTTTTTTTCTTGGATAAATAGCTATAACTTGGGGGCCACATAGAAATACGCGACGACCCGCATGCGGTCAGCGGGCTGTTTAGCAACTTGTTTATACCCTTCATCTCCATTTTCTGTTTGGAAAATATTTTGAATCACTAAACTACTTTTTACTGAGGTATTACTGGACGTCTGCAACGTTCCTAGGTGCTCCGTTGGGTGGACCCCTTAGCTATGAATGGGTTCTGGCCCCCTCTCGTAATATGGTACAGCCCCTCTGAAACAATCAACATTTATCCTGTGCATAGTTCCTATATAGTGAGATTACTGTAAGAATCTGCTTACGTTATTAATTCCACTACACACGTAAAATAATTCGATAGACAGCCGTCACTTTTGACATTCATGCCAACAATGTCAATAAAATAATAAAATGGCTGCCTATAAAATTAATCACCCATTATAATTAATACATTCATTGCTGTAGGAGCTATCTAAGAACGGTTTGGTGTAATTAGTCCCACAAATCAAGACATTCTTCTCTTTTACTTCGCAAATTACCTTAAATCATTTTAGTATAGCTACTAAAATAACGAATTTATCAAGGCTTGTTGTGGGGTTATTCATTTATGGGACATCCTGTACATTTTTTTCACAACGATTTTTGTATTTTCATTACTACTTCTCAATCACGATTACGTTATATTTAATACGGAAATGCTATAATCAAATTTGTAAAGGTAATTTTAACAGTAAATAAAATAATACCATTTGATTGTATAATTAATATTTCAATCTTATATTTACTTGATAGTACAATTGTTTTAAATTATATATTTTTAAGTTTACTAGATTATCTTTCTCAGTTTGAAATATATTAATTAATTTCTAACGATTAAGTTTTGACTTAATTAAAACACAAACTAAAAGCTCGCTGTACTGATTAATTAGTTTCCAAGTTTTACTGAAAACCAATTTGTTTTTTAACTAGTTGATTCAAAGCATTGCTTATGTTTGTTATTAAGTTATGCTCTACGAAAACATGTTCTTTTAATATCAAAGCTCGTTCCTAGTATTAATTTTATCTCAGAGATAAAATTACTTTTTTCACTAGCTACAAAGAAAAACTATTTTTTTACTCGACGTATAATTTAAATTTGAAAGAAAACATAATAAGGCCTGCGATGCATGTTGATTTTATAAAGCACAAGCAATGATGGAATTTATATATATATATATATATATATATATACACATTTGTTTTAACTTATTTAAAAAAATACTTTATTTAACGATGTACCATCTACAAGGAAATAAGTTCATAATATTAAAGAATTCAAACCATTTAATGTGTGAGTGTAGTAGGGATGCGAGAAAAGACAGTGTTTTTGTAGTTTTTATAGCAAAACTTTTTTTTTCTAAATAAATCAAATACTGCTCCAGTACAAACATAGAGTTTAATTTTCTTCACACGGCTATATTAACATTTGTTGGATATCTTTGAATGGTGTCCTGGAATTTAATGACACATTTTTTATTTCATTTAATAAGTTTGTCATCTAATGCTGCTATGCCCATGACAAATATTCAAAAACTGTTGAGGTCACCATGTGAAGAAAATTAAACCCTATACTAGATAGATATTTTATTTATTTTGGTCAAAAAAAGTTTTGACATAAAAAATGCAAAACCCCGCTGTCTTTATCTCACGTTTCCTACATACCCATCTTAATACCCTGATAAACAATTAATATATTTTTTAAAAGTGTTCATTGTCAAAAAACAAAGCTATTTAATGCCCGTATTTTATTTGAGTCTCGGTACTGCTTCCTAAATAAAATATCAAGCTATCAATATATATTTTCTCTCTCTTTTTCTCTCTGCGAGAAGCACTTAAAAGTTTCTCATTAACCCAGGAGTTCGGGTAAGGCCATAAAAACCCCTTACTACCCGACACAACGGACCAATCCGGACACAGCACGTATCCAACATTGCGGTATCTAGGGCAAACTACACTTCTAATGAACCAAAAGGAGTTAAAGTACGAGGGGGCTTAGGAACATATATATATATATATTTTTACGAGACCAACTTTATGTCACTGTACTCACACAGTGGCGGCTTGGGGAACAGTTGTGAAGGGTGGGAGATAGAGGGGTGGGGGGACGGGGGGTGAGAGAGCCCTG
>CABFWO010000499.1:63258-76715 GCA_902155825.1 Timema genevievae
CACACACACACACACACACACACACACACACACACATCTCTCGTGGAGTGTTGGTTGCTTCGTTCTCTAGAGGGAAGACTCCGACAGATGGAATAAATAGTGTTTTAAAACGGGGCGATTAATTTGGAGCTCACAGTGGGAGCCATCAGAGTTAGAACAACCATCCTCGGGCCATCTTGCACCGACACTCTTTGAGGGGGGGAAAGGGGCGCTCAAAATACCAAGGTTAGTTAGGCTATTTGCTACAGATCAGAGATAAATATCTCACGGACTCCGTCCTCAGGAACGAGACACACACCGCAGATCTAGATGACCCGGGTTCGATGCACATTAAGTTACTAAGGTGGGAGTGTAGGGGACGTGAGCTAAGGGCAGTGTTTTTTGCAGTTTTTTATATCAAAACTGGTGACCTCAACAGTTGTTGAATATCTTTCCTGAAATTTAATTACAACTTTTTCTCTTCATTTAAAAAGCTTCACATCTAATGCTGCGATGCTCATGTCAGCTATTCAACAACTGTTGATATCACCATGTGTAGAAAATTAAACTATATGTTTGTAATGGAGAAATATTGATTTTTTTCTGAACAAAAAATAGTTTTGCTATAAAAACTGAAAAAAAACAATATCTTTAACTCGCGTTTCATACACTCCCACCTTAATAAAGCCTGAATCTGATGTTATTTCCATTGAGCCTGGTGGAGTCCCCGTCAATCAAATTTGTCTTGGGCCTTTTACGTGGAAATGTAAAACTGGGTGATTTAAAACTACCCGTGGCATAAACGGCAAACAGCAGTGATTTTGACACCTCTCTCTGCTGACACTACTTTGTTCACTGTCCTTTTACCCTGTGTTGTGATGATTCTAGATGCATTAAAAAAAAGAACCGTGTTGATTCCACTTTCGTCCATGTTAAACAGAGTACATCGGTAACATGGAGGACCTACTTCAGTGGCGTATAGGAGACATTAAAACAATGAGAAAAGTTCATATAAACATGTGTCCCATTTGACCCTGTTTCTGAGTTACAGTCATATTTGTCCTCCAGTTATGTGGAGATACTTAACATTATAAGAAGGGCTCAAAATGACCACCTTAGGCCTGAATGCAAGCTTGCAGTTTTCGTCTCTTTGAATTCCGTACTCTTTCAAAAAATAGCAGGTCTTTGAAATGACCCATAGAACATACCTAGTCAACAGGTCGAGAGGTATATAGTATGGTATACAAACAGTTCAGTGGAATCACTCGTCTGTAGCATGGAAACAAGGTCAAATGAGACACATGCTTATGTTAACTATTTAAAATTGTTTTTGTGTCTCCTGTCCAGCGTTGAAGTGTGTCTCACATGTTACGGTACAACCTGTACATTTGATTTGGATTTAAGTACTACTTTTCATAGGATATCTGCAGATTGTCATAGAATCGTTAATCTTCAAGAATTTATGAAACTATGTAGATTCCTTAATGCCGATTGAAGAAGTGAATACTGATCGTTTATTCTCCCCATCTGCGACTCTTTGGGCCAGTTTCAGTAACAAAGTTGGTATGCCTCAGCAGCGCAATACTAATTACAAGACGACACCCACCTACACTCGAATATAATGTGGCAGTTTCACATATGCTCCTGCTTCTATCTTCACCGCAGGTGAATAAAGTGATCTTTTTTGAAGTCCTTGGCGTGTTTCTAAGTATTTTTTAACTGAAAAAAAAACCTATAGCCATATTTAACAGATAAAAAAATAGAAGTTCACTTTTATCAAAACAAACAGAAACACAAAAAATAATCTCAAAAGTAAATTATATAATTATATTAACAAAAACAGAACATTATTACATTAATAGTTCAATAAGTTTGCATAGAATCAACAGACACATATCGCTTTATAGACACTAAAAATATTTTAAAACACTTGAGGTAAGAGATTGCACAACTTATTACTATTGTTATTTTATAGGTATTGATAATACCAATCAAAATGGACAGCTCAAGATAACATATCCTTAAGTATGAAAATGGGAAAGTATAGATAGTAACTTTTCAACTGTCAGATAAGTTTCTTCATGTGAAAACTGGGTGGTAGCTAATGTGCTAAAGAGGCTTATTATTAATTAATCAAATAAGAGAACAGTAGCACGCAGTGCTCACACAAACTAGTTTTGTTTTAGATTATTTAACGCTAACTTTACAAACACAATAGCTATATACAAAAATACACATATTCCAAATGTCACAACCAAACAAATACTTACTCTTCAACGATACAATTTTTAAGTAATCCCACATTTTGCACCTAGCAATGAATTCAGAATAGCTTTAACTTTAGGGCTTAACTGACCTGCTAATGGTGGGGTTATTGGGGTTCGAATCCTGGTCGGGTCTACTAAGAATGATTTTTCCTAAAATGGTTTCCCAATCTCATTCCACGCTAATACGTGTATATTACCTCCAAAATGATTTCTTCCTCATCCATACCCCATTAGGGTAATTATAATATATGCGTATAGCCTGAACAGGTAGTAATACGCGGTGATAATAAAAATAAAAAAAACTTTAACTTAAAGCTCGCTTAGCACCCATATTACTATTATATATCTATCATCCGCAAAGAATTCTGTATTATTTTGTTCCCCCTCACCTTTCCATTTTGGGACACCTCGTCAGGTCAAAGGTTTAAAAAAAATGCAATATCTCCGGCTATAAAGAGAAGCGATACCCATATCATCCATTGACACCGGGGCGTGAATTTCAATCAGTCTAATAACTGGATTTTTCTTTCAGCCCTCAACGTAGTCCCCGGGAAACCCTTTTGATGTATTTCAGGACCTGGGGAAAGGGGGAGGGTGGGGTGCTGGCTCGAGGGAGAGACGTAATTTCTTTTTCTGTTGAATGGGGCTAATAGTGGTCAAAAGGCGTGATAGGATTTGTCGGTCTTCTGGTTCGGGTCAGTGTGAATACTAATATTATCCATCCCCCCCGCGCCACACACACACACACACACACACACGCGCACGCACACGCACACGCACACGCACGTGCACGTAAACACATACATGCATATTGTACATACATACATACATAGATACATACTGTACATACATACATACTGTACATACATATATACATACATACATGCGTACTGTACATACATATATACATACATACATGCGTACTGTACATACATACATATATACATACATGCGTACTGTACATAGATACATACATACATACATACATACTGTACATACATACTGTACAAACATACATACATGCGTACTGTACATAAATACATACATGCATACTGTACAAACATACATACATGCGTACTGTACATACATACATACATAAATATTGTACATACATACATACATACATACACACACACACACACACACACACACACACACATACACTTTGTTTTCCCTATAAGATATTAAGCTTAACTTGCTTGTTTCCGCCATGGTACAGCTTTGAAGTGGTTCGTTCATTGTTATAGGTCAAGGTAAAACTGTAAGCTTTCACAATAAACATAGTGTAACATATACGTATACACATACGTAGACACGCATGAACACGAGACATTAACGCCCTGTTCAGAGCACCTGCTGAAAAATAAGAGGACGGGGTTGTACCAGTAAAACCTTGAAGTTTTTAACTTGTTCCAAGTATACGAGCAATGAAGAAAGTTTTGTGTTATCATACATTGATCTCGAGATTTTGGCGGTCATTCTATACCCTATCCACCGTAGGAGAGGTGGTGACGGCTAGCAGAACAACATATTCGGAAATATTTATATTTGCTTACTACCACTACATTATCAATAAAAAGTATTATCAAACGTTTCTAATAATACTTCCCTATCTGTGATACTGTATAATTGGTATTTTCCTATCTCATTACAAGAAAAACATATTTTAATCAAATTATCATGTTTTTTGTTTTGTAGTTGTGGCAACAAGATATATTATAGTACGTGAAATAATAAATTAAAAAGTATTATAATCATACTTGTATCTTCTTATAAATGACCACGAAAATAAATATATGTTTTTTAATTTCTTAGAGAAAGAGATATATAAAATATTGGTTTAAAAATAAAGCGTTTTTTATTTTGTTAACAGAATATGAACACAACCGAAGATGGTTTGTATGACGTCATCAACCTCCTTTGTTTCGGCTGGTTCGCAATATTAATCAATGAAGAGAACGCAGCGTATTAGAAGCTTGTCGTTTGTAAAGTATTTTTAATAGAGCAGCAGACGTAGCTCCCACAGAAAAGAAACATTCAAACGGTTATTTTCATAAACTAGCATTTAAATAATGTAAAAACGTTTAAAAGAAAAAGATAATTAAAAACGAGTTGTTTGTTGTGAAAGTTTTGATTGACAAAAGTGACAGCAAATCAACGCACGGTCTTAGAGATCATAATGGTTTGGCGAATGGTTACATTGAAAGTAGATCTGGTAGCTTCTGCTAGCTGTCACCACCACTCTTACCGTGGATAGGGTATAGTTTGATTTGGTTCCAGTAAGAATTTTTTCTAGTCATATTCCTTTGTTTGTAAGTATGTGTAGGTAGGGCCTAACCTTGGTTACCCTGTAAGGTATCAAGATTACCTCGCTTGTTACCACTATGGTGCAGCTTATAAGATAGGTTCATAGTGTAATCCGTCAAGGCAAGACTTTAAGTTTCATTGTAAAAATGGGGTGTAAATATGTATGTATGTTTGAAAATAATATGGAGTTCATATTTCAAGTGAATGCTAGCGATCTTGGTCCTAGCTCAAGAGGCCAGGTATTATTCCTAAACCGGCTTCACGGGGTATTTCACCCTCCATATACGGGTGCTCATCCTCTCCATATACAAATGTTGGTGCACTTCCTGTATATTCACACCTCCTCATCCTGTGTCATTCGACTGGAACAGACGTCCCCAATAGTCAAGACCGAGGAGAATCTAAAGGGGCGATTCCTGAGAACACCCAGAGCCATTTCGATTGTTTGTACCATTTTACTCTATACATAGAAAACGGTAAGTAAAATGTAGTAGGCACTCCAACATTAATACACGCACCCAGGCCTAGTGTCTAGATACTTACTAATCATGTAGAAGGATGCACATAAATGCTTAATAATATCTTCTTCAGTACCCTCCGGAATTGAACCAAAGTCCTTGAAAATAATGGTCGAACAGAAACCTGGATGAGTATAGTAGGATTCTGTTAGTAAAAACCGTTTAGAAAAAACAAATATATATTTTTTGGCAGCCAGCATTGATAGCACTCTACTATATTTTACCCTATTAGTGTTTTTTTAAATAGGTACTACATTATATTTCAAAAGTATCAGCTACAGATCCCATGACTTGATGTATGTTTATATTAAAAATAGTTTTAGTAGCTTTTATAACAGTCAGCTACGGTCCTAGTGTAATATATGTATATATCACTACGTATGCAATCCTTTTCCCAACGATACTTCTGATGATTGTGATGATACTAATAACTAGCCTAATATAGGCCTATATATAACACCGCGTCTTACTACCCATTCGGCTTATACGCCTATGTACTAACTAAATTAAAGTATAAGGGATGAGAAAGGTTTAATTTATGGAAAGTGCACCAGTATTTGCATGGCGAGAGAGTGGAGAACCATCTAAGAAAAAAGGCCCTCAGTAAACCGACTGATATCGAACCCTGGTCCCTTGTCTTTGGCAGTTTAGTCTATTAAGATAATGACACCTTAAGCCACGCGGCCACCGAATCGGGTAATAATAATTAATGTTGGTGTAGTGATTATAACCCCGCTTTCATTTTATTTTATAATATCCTATTTTTAATGAGAAAAATTTAGTTGAAAATTAAAATGAACTGGATAAAACAGATTAACTTGATTTGTTTCTGTTTAAAATAATGATGGTAAAAAAGTCTGTTATTTCCACAATCATAAAAAACTAATGCAGAGGTAAAAAAAAAGAAGTAAAAAGAAAAACTGTCGCACAGAGAAATAAAGAAAGAAAGGAAGAAAGACGCCGACGGTGAATCCTCTTCTTGGACGCTATCTGCGAGGCCAGGCCGCCAGGACAAAAGCAACCGTGGAAGGTTTGGTAGGAGAACGGGGACGGGGGAAAGGTAAAGAAAAGAAATATGTAAAATATAAATAAAGGAGGTGGAGGGGGGATAAAGGGCGCGCGGGAGGTAGAGTGGGAAAAGGGTAGGGGTAGAAGTGATGGGATGCAAATTGGACGCCGCTCTACGCCGTGGTGCTGTGGAGACGCGGACGCCTTGCGCCGGGTGGGAGAGGGGGTGGCGGCGTCCGACTTAATAGACGTCTTGTCAATAGACGTCTTGTCCAGAATCTCATCTCACATGCAAGGTTTCTCTCTCCCATCCCTTCTCCCCACTCCCTCTCCCACCCGGTTCCTTCATTTCCCATCCCTCTCCCTCCCTCACTCGCGTCGAGCCTGGAGGACCCGGGCACGGTGTTTTGAGGAAAAAAAGAGAGGGGAAGATATCTACGATTCTATCTTTGTCACCACTGTTGGGGTATCTTCTTTCTGTTTAATTCGCCACAAAGACATCTTTCTGCGCAATTCGCCACAAAGGTATCCTCTTTCGGTTTAATTCGCCACAAAGGTATCTTATTTCGGTTTAATTCGCCCCAAAGTTATCTTCTTTCTGTTTAATTCGCCACAAAGGTATCTTATTTCGGTTTAATTCGCCACAAAAGTATCTTCTTTAGGTTTAATTCGCCACAAAGAAATCTTCTTTCTGGTTAATTCGCCACAAAAGTATCTTCTTTAGGTTTAATTCGCCACAAAGGAATCTTATTTAGGTTTAATTCGCCACAAAGGAATCTTCTTTATGGTTAATTCGCCACAAAGGTATCTTCTTTTCTGTTTAATTCGCCACAAAGTAACTCTCGGGGTTTCGTTGCAGCAACTATCAAGGTCGGGATGTAAGGAACGTGAGAGAAGGCCAGTGTTTTTTTTGCAGATCTCAAATAAAAACATTTTCTTTACCAAAATAAAAGATATATATCCAATAGAAATATAATATAATTTTCTTCACATAATTATTATATCAACAGGTGTTGAATATCTGTCAATGAGCATGGTAACATTAGATGGAACTTTTTAAATAAAGAGAAAAAGTTGTCACTAAATTCCAGGACACCTTTGAGAGATATTCAACCACTGTTTTTTATCACCGTGTGAAGAAAATTAATTTCTATGTTTCTAGTGGAGTAATATTTGATTAATTTTGACAAACAAGATTTTTTATATAAAAACTGCAAAAACACTTAACTTTTCTCGCGTCTCCTACATCTCTACCATATGAGGGCCGGCCTCAGCGGTAAAGGATAAATTGCTGCGCAGACGTTCAGATCTAACGCAATATTTAATTCGACGATGCGTTATTTCTAAATATGGTTCACGTAAAAATAAAGCCGAAAGATTCGAACGGGGCTCCATTTCTTTAACAACCCTATAGTTTGAATTTTATTAATAGAAAAGAAAATGTCGAAAAATGTTATATTAGCTCATTTTCAACGACTTTTTAAACATATTTGTGGTGTTTGATGAAAAAAGGTTTCTAGATTCAGCCTTCCTCTAAGAAATACAATACAGTAATATTTTGATTGGCTCACAACAGAAATTTTTAAGATATTTGAGAACTAGCAGCGAGCTTTCCTCTTTACCTTGAAATAAGAAGTTTCGTAGTTTTCTTTCCTCTCTTTCTGATTGACATGGCAAAGGATGGTTGTAGATTAAGTGCGAAAAGAAGTATAAGCTTTAACAGAATAGAGTAGGTCCATAAAACGACACAGACAATTGTATTTTAAGTCGAGTGGCCTGACAGCGATTGATACTTTCTCCCTGACCAAGGCAACCGCCTTAAATATTAGAGGTATTATAGGTTTACATCCCTTGGTTTATTTAGTTATGTAATCTATGGAGTACATATGAAGGTAGTGGTTAAAGGAAATGAACCCACATTAGAGTAGAGAGAGAATGGAAAACGAAAGCTAGTGAGCTTTTAATTATTCTATTTTAAAGTGTTTAATAATAATTGTGAAAATAATTTTAGTTATCTTTATTTTCCTCTGTCAGTATAGGTAGTGAATAATGGATTCGTTGCCCCTTTTTTGGACAGTTTCTTGATGATCCAAGAAGATTTACCGTAGACAAGTAATGTGAGTCATAATGTCCCACTTTAATGTGTTTATGACATATTAATTGACCACTGTGAACAAAAAAAAAAATAGTAAAAAAATACCTCGACTATTTCTTCAAGGAACCGAGCAATAAACTTAACAAAAAAAAAAGTAGTGAAGTAATAAAACGTGTGTTTAGTTATAGCGTTCTCGGGTTTGAGCCAGCGAGACAGGCCGCTGTATCAGACCTGGCACAGCTGCGTTCGTGGCCTAATGGACAGGGATTAGTGGGAATTAAAGAAGTCTCAATTGGTTGCAGGCAGGACGAGTTTGACTGACAAGTTAGTGACGGGGGTGTAGGGTACTGGACTTGTCAGACAGCTGCGTCAGTTAACGACGGTCGTGGCCGCTTGCGTTCAGGTAGCGCACTCCACTCGCGGTCACGCAAAACCTATAAAAAAAAATAGTACGGTGTGCCGAACAAACTTTCTATTTTATCTTAAAACAGAAACATTTACTAAAATCTTCTATGGTTTGTGACACGAAGTAATTTACTTTGTTGCAGGGACACTCAACCAAAAAGCATCAAATAATATACATCATTATAGAAATATGGAGAAAAGAGGAACATCTTTGTCCACCAATGAGCATAGCAGTCAATTACATATCTCAAAGACGCTACCCCCCCCCCTCCCCACAATTTTATTTTTTAATTTATCTTCTTATAACCTAGACACTATTAGTTCTATAAAAATATATTTTAAATTAAATATTTTTACCCTTAATAGCACTGAGCTATTCCGTATCTCAAATTGAAGCGTGGATATTAATAAAATTGGAAATTTCTGAAAATGTGAAGAATCCTCTGTGAGAGTTGAAATTTTTTTATACTGTTAAACGGGGCTTGGATGCAAAATTCAATCAAAATCGTTATAGAGTTGAGTTTGAGAAAATAGATTTTTTCTCTTTTTTATGATCAGTAAACTACCCTTATTCTTAGGGTTGGGTATCTAATCCCACAAACCCCTAGGGGGAACTTTAAATACCATGTTTCAGCCCTATCGGTAAAATAGTTTCCGCTCTAGGACGAGATACAGAGATGTCATGAAACGTCGACATTGATTAAAATCGATTTATATTTGTTTAACAATCACAATACTTCTTTCTCCGAGGAGTCGAGGGCAAGTAAAAATAAAACAAAGTGGGGTTTTAAGAGAACGCAAACTATACTTCAGTTTTAGCTTATGTGGTGCTGACTGACAGCTCACAGCTGACTTCTGACGGCTTTAAAAAGCTACCAGACCAAATTATGTATCCCTACGCCGAACCATATGATCTGCAAAAAACATGTCTTTAGCAGCTGTCACTTCTGACAGTCAAAATTTAGGTATATACCTAAATTTTGACTGTCAGAAGTCAGCTGTGAACTGTCAGTCAGCACCACATAAGCTAAAACTGAGGTATAGCAAAAGATTTTATGCCAAAATAAATCATACCCGCATCGGTGGTTGCATGGTCTAGGTGTGACACACTCGTGTTAAGCCGGAATGCTGGTGACGGGGAGATCGGGGTTCGAATACCGGTCATGTGTGTGGAGTTTTTTTACTTAAACAATTTTCCACTCTACCTCAATGCAAATGCTGGTAGACTCCCTCTGATTTAAGCCTTTTTCTTCCTTAACACAGTAGCGTAGTGGGTACATAGGCTTATAGACTGGACAGGAAGTGAGACAATGTGCTAATAAAATAAAAAAACTTAATTAGGAATTTTATTTAAAATTATAGTTCTAGACAAAAAAAAATCAACAAAAAAGGTTGCAAGTATTTATATAAATTGGGATCACATTGAAACCCAAATAAATGATCAAACTTAGAATTGAGTAACTTATATTTTATGGCCGAGTATGCTCCTCAAGGTAAAGATTAGTTTCTGAAGTCATGCGCCGCTATTTTCATAAAACTAGCATCAAAATATACTAACTGAGAAATAAAACTACAATCGTTTTCTTTCCAAAACTCATCGGTGCTCTGATTGTTTTGACCCTGAATCGAATCAACCTGACGCGCCCACTCCACCCCCGAGCCCCCAAAAAGGGGGGTTTAAATACCCCTGACTTAAACGCGACCCCCCAAGCGATGGAGACTTGGGGTCTCTCTCTCTCATTCACCTTCTGACTAATGATCCTCGTCTCACATATGTCAGCACTGGTCTTAATTCCCACAGTAATACCAACCCCGGGAAGACCGAGAAAAAAAAAGGGAAATTTTAAAATAATAAAAAATAAAACCTTGCCGGATACCGGTAATGACTCCATATTAACGGACTAATGATCAGCGGCAGCCCAGGTTAACGGCTGGTTTTAAACAAGGAGGTCTCTTCATCAGCAGAGGGAAATTAACCTGTCACACGGAGACTGCGTACACGTTGGAGAGACATACAGTCTGTCCAGCTTCGGAGGGGCTATAACTGACAAGAGTGTATCCAGCGGAAGAGTGGAAGAGTGATAGCTACAGTCTAATTAGCGTAGGAGTGGAGGTAGCTGACAGTACAGTCTAATTAACGTAGGAGTGGAGGTAGCTGACAGTACAGTCTAACTAACGTAGTTGTGGAGGTAACTGACAGCTACAGTCTAACTAGCGTAGGAATGAAGGTAACTGACAGCTACTGTCTAACTAGCGTAGGAGTGATGGTAACTGACAGTACAGTCTAACTAACGTAGGAGTGGAGGTAACTGATATCTACAGTTTGTCCGGCGTAGGAGTGAGGTTAACTGACAGCTACAGTATGTTCAGCGCAGGAGTGGGGTTAACTGACAGCTACAGTATGTTCAGCGCAGGAGTGGTGGTAGCTGACAGCTACAGTATGTCCAGCGTAGTAGTGGGGTTAACTGACAGCTACAGTATCTTCAGCGTAGGAGTGGTGGTAGCTGACAGTTAAATATAAGCTTCCTAATCCCTAAAACCATTAGCGTAATTAGTACATAAGCGTATGACCCGAACGGGCATTAAGATGCAGTACAAAAAAATAATAATTGTGTTTGAGAAACATTTTTGAGATTTTTACGATCTATAATTTCTTGAATAGGGGAGTGTGTTGTATCAAGACCATAACGTACCAAGGCACATTCTTTGTTTTCCGGTTTGTGCTGCAACCTTTTGACCTATGGCGAAAATATGTATAGAAGAGGACATTAAAGAACGTTTGTCTGTTTTCGAGTGAATTTGATAAGGTTTGTGGTTATCTGCAAATATTTTTGTTATTAGTTTATTGTGGTTAAGTGTAAACCTGTAATGTGTTTGCATTAAACAATTGTGTCATCGTAATAACTATTTCTCGCTGAGTAAAATAAGCTATTGGCTTCTCTCTATAGTTGTAACCTTTACGTTTGAAAACAACATTTCTTAAAAATGGCTCCCTATTGTACCAAGTAACACACACCTTGGAACATGTTCCTAGTTACGTCATGTAATTTTTAAAATTTTTATATTCGTTCCAGATTACAATACCATGAAATAAATCTGGTATGAAGAGGGTACTGGTTGACGTGGACGCTATGAAAAACAAGCAATAGAAGTTTTTACTGCTGATCCAGAAAGGAACATTTGATATTTACTGTGTGTCCACTAGATCGCGGAGTATTTACTGAAGATGTTTTCCTATCTTCATTTGTAACTGATCGGCTTCTTCCAGAGGATGAACCTAGGGCTACAGAGACTGGATAGATCTACCTACTGCTCCTTCCACTCCACAATCTACATCCAGTCCCCACACAATTACAACATTATAACTTCCACAACAAGTAAAGTCATACCCAAAAGTAAACCCTAAAAAGGCAGGTAACAGAGGCAGGAAATCGTGTAGAACACGAATTGCAACGGATACACCAGAGAAAGAAGAAATCATGTATGAGAAAAATAAAAAACAGTTTGAAAAAAAAAAGCTCAACTATTGAAAAAAATGTCCAAAAATAAACTTTGATAGTAGACCTAGTGAATCACGTAAAAGTAGGCCTAATAATAACAAGAAAGAAAAAAAGGCATTTGGGTCTGAGAAACAGAAGAAGCTAAACAAAGGAAAGCGTGCAAATTCTTCATCTGGAGACGATTTTGTTCCTTTATTCTCCACTGATGAAGAAGATAGTGCGGATGAAGAATGTTTATACTGTAACCATCCTTATCGGTAAGACAAAGGACGCGAACAGGGGAGCCTTCGTGCTATTTGTCTTCGATGGACTCATGAACTTTATGTAAATTACGACAAAAAATCCTGAAAAACATACATAATTATGTGACTTCTATAATCTGGTCTAGCGTAGATCTAGATTTTTTAAAAGATCTTTATTTCTTATTTTCAATTGGTTTTGATATCATTTTTATAGTTATTATACTCAATAAAATAATGGATTTTTGTTTAAGTTGTGTTAATAGTTATTCCAACATTGGTGGGTTCCAAGGTACAAAGGGTAGTGTTTCAATGTATGTCAACATGTTGTACCATGGGACATTAAATTTATTATTGTAGGTGTCAACAAAAACTTTTTTCCCCCCATGCATGTAGTTCTAGTTGGAGTTAACAGATGTAAGTAAATATTATCAAGGTAACATATGACGGTATTTAATGGTTAAGTTAATTTTGTCTTAAGTCAACTATTTTGTACTTAAGGGGGAAATCAAAAAAAGTGTTCCATGGTACAAGACTCTCCCCTACCATATGATTCGAGGGGTTGGAGGATTCGAGAATCCCATTTCTACTGCATAGGGCCTACCCTATGATAAATTATGTATTCCACATATTTAATTATATGCACACACTATATAGATAATTTTCTTTAAATTAGCACTACACGTTTGGTCTAGTACGAATAAATAAATAAATATATATATATATATATATACTAACTACGCTAATGTGTTAGGGACGAGTAAAGTTGGATTTAAAGGAATTGTACCCACATTTGCATGGAGGGAGAGTGGAAAACAATGTAGGCAAAAATATCTTCAGTACACCCAATTGGGATTTGAACCCCGACCTCCCGATCATTGCCAATCTAATCTATAGCGAGAGTTACACCTTAGGCCATTTGACCACTGAAGTGGGTAATAAACAAGTTAAACTTGTCTCGAATGTACATCATAAGAAAGAGCGAAGGGACATCGTCGAATCGTATAGCACTTTCACCTTTAGCGAAACCCGTTGAATTATTTTAATTTTAAAAATGAACCCCCTATTTTTTTTATCTCCGGAAAGATCTAAGCTGTCTTGTAAGGCAACCCCTTCTTTCTTTCTTTTTTTTTTTTTTT
>CABFWO010000499.1:86916-103888 GCA_902155825.1 Timema genevievae
TTTTTTTTTTTTTACGATTACAATACTCTGTCTCCGAGGTGCCGAGAAAAAGTGGAAAAAGCTTTAATTACTAGCGCCTTGGACCTGCAGAATCTAACGCTTGGTCCTTGGTAGGGGGACATTTAAATGTAGAGTTCACCAGAAAAATAAATAAATATCTAAAATAGCGAGATAATGTAAAGTTGTGTTTATTGAAAGAATTAAAATAGCTTAAATTACTAATTCCTGGGACCTCCTGAATAGGACAGACTAAGACCTACTTTCATCGTATCTGATAAATCTCCAAATAAAATAATCGAACCTAAGATACCATGCAAGTCTCACCTTGAGATGAAGAACGTAAGAGGAAACATCGGTATTTCTTGCGACGTTACAGTCATAACTCGTGAGGACGTGAGGAAGGATGTTTGAAGGACCCTTGTGAAGGACCACGGAGGACCCTCCTGACCGTTTGATGGAGAGTCTGTTGCTCCTGGCAGGACGCAAGCCGTGACACCGTGACTGATCATCGTGAGAGAGTCTGGGTTGGATGATGGTTCTGGTATCGTTCAGAGGGTGTCGAGTATTTAAGGGGGGGAACGCGAGGTAAGGTACTTATTTTTGAGTTTATTTTATGAAAAAAACTTAACAATTTTTTTGCCCAAAATAAATAAAATATCGCTCCAGTGGAAACGTTTAGTTTTTTTTAGCAACACCCCTTACTACCCATTCATGTTACACGCATATGTACTAGTTGCGCTAATTTGTTGAGGATGAGGAAGGTTGAATTAAGTAAAAGTGTATCTGAATTTGCGTGGAGGAAGGGTGTAAAACGATTTAGGAAAAATACCACCCTCAACACATCTTAATGGAATTCGTAGCCCGATCTCCTCGTCATCTGCAGTCCAGTCTGTTGCGTAAAGGACGTCGACCACGGATGGGGAACCTGCGGCCTTTTGAAGTGTTTTGTGAAACATTTTCGCACTTAAAAAAGTATCTTCATTCTTTGGAAAACTATATATTCTCCAATGTCATGTATTGAATTAACTTAAATAAAAATCGTTTTATTTAAAGAATAATGTAAAAAAAACACGCTCTTATTGATGTATGTATTTATGATTGGTGCACTATTATATTGTGGCAAAATTTACTGTACATGATTTGTGCGGCCTAGTGAGGAATCTGTGACTCGACATTCGGCCCTTCCAATGAGACCATGCGTGCCCGAGAACATGAGGTCATTAATGCGGGTTTTAGTTTAATTAATGAACTCGTATTTTCGTAAAGTGAGAATGTGAAAAAGTTGTATAGGAAAAAACTACCCTACGTAGCTACATTCACCCCTGCTCTAGTGAATGTATGGATTAAGATCCAACCAATATTTGAGTTTATCATGGAATAGTGATAAAAGTTCTTCATACCCGTTTTTAGAGAGATCCACAATTATTAGATCATGTCGATCATGTCCTTGGAACTTCTTGACAGGGAAGGTGTGATCTACAGTCCAATCTTCATAGGAAAAACCTTGTGTGAAATACAGAAAAGTGTCTAGATCTTAGATCCATTTTCACGTATTCATACGTCAAGTTATGTGATCAGTAGCTGTCACGTTTGATAGATAGTATCAATACATATGAAACTACACTAACAAAAATATTAATAAATTTGAGACCCAAAAAGACTAATGAACTCATGAAATATTATTAAATTTGGGCCGCAAAAAGTGTGTTTGTATTTTCTATAAAATCGTTCCTATGAAAATTGCACTGTATATGTATTAGCTAAATATAAACTTAATTTAGGCTGATTAGGCTGAAAGTTTAAGGCGATTGGCCCTTTTAATTTGGTGTGGAAATGTAGAGCCATGGGAACAAACGGCTATCTTCAAGAATTTTTATTGTTTTGCAATTTTCTTTTCGAAAACGGTTTGTTCAAGAATAGAAGCATGTTGATAAAGTTATACTTTTTATATACACAGCTTCTCTATAATTTTAATAGCGATCAAATTTCAATAAAATTGACAATTTTCAATAGAAAAATGCCGGCTTCATGACAAAAAAAAGAAAAGAAACTGTAACGATTAATAAACATCGATACATTATCTTAGAGGGGGTGTTGAAAATATTGACATAAACATTTCAGTTGTTCTCGAGAAAACTGATATATCTAAACGTATGGTTTTTCCGCAAGACTTGTCCGGTAGCTAACGCCATCTACGTATTCCGTGATTCATCTGTTCTTGTTGGCGCGGAAGGATACTTTGGTTGGTTGTGAAGCCACGCCACGCCATCCACCCTCCCGCCCACTATCCAAAAAAATAGGTTTTAGACTTGCACTCGACAGGGCCAAGAGCCTTATGTAAGTGAATCAAAAATACCTGAAGAAAAGAGTGGGTCTATTAGGCCTACCTTGAAAATACGAAATAACAATTTTTGTAGTTGACGTGTTGCTATTTTATTTTTTAGCACCGTGTCTTACTACCCGTTTGGCTTATACGCTTTATTATTGTTATTTTATATACATTGATAATTTTCTATCAAAAGTGACAGCTGCAGATTACATGACTTGACGTATAAAAATATGAAAATAGTTTCAATAATTTTTTTAAACTGTCAGATAAGCATTTTCTTACCAGGATACTAATTTAAATATATAATTTGGTCATTTTGATCATTTGAGTTTTGAGGGTGGCTATACATAACTAATAAACACAATATATAGAAGACTATTACTTCTCCCACCCCAAAATAAAAATGTTATGTCCATGAACCGTTACTAAGAGGTTTGGAATAATAAAGTAATATATAGTCTTTTTTATAAAAAAATAAATAAAAATAATGTAAAAACCTAGATAGAACCAGGAATAACAATAAATACACGAATTCCTGTAGATTTAAGAAAGCGTTAGTTAGTGAAAAAGACAGTGAGATTTATAATTTTTCTCAAGATAAATGTGTGGGAGTTAGACCTAACAGCTGTCCTTACTGTTTAGAAGCCGGTGTGGTGGTATTTTACCGTGGGGGTAAATGGAGGTAGCCCCTTCTTTTGTTTTTTTCAAGATTATCTCAAGATATCACCTGCGACTCCCTTGTAGCAATGTTTTATAATACCGGGGTGGGGTGGGCGGGGGTGATATTTAGTAGGATCACATCTCACTGGCTTTGGAAGACGACATCGGTTGAACAAAGCTAAGATAGCTATCGCACTCTTTAGTTTGAACATTGGAACAACTTGAGGGTCTAAAAAATGTATCGATGAGACTTTAGATGGCAAGGATTAAGGTGGGAGGGTAGAAAACGCGATTTAGGGTGTGATATTATTTCTTATTTGTTGATTTTACTAATATTTTGAATTTGTTTTTAAAAGTTAAAGCTAGTAAATCAATTATTAGAAGCTATTATAACTCTAATATGTTTTGATAATGATTATTATTTTATTATGAATATTATTTTGTACATTTTCTAGTTCAAATTTATTTTCTTTTTATTTATTTTGTCTAGTAATTTTGCGGTTTTTATAACAAATAATTTTTTTGGTCAAAATAAATCAAATAATTCTCGAGTAGAAATATAAGGTTTAATTTTCTTCACATTGTGATAACAACATTTGTTGAAAATCTATCAAGGGTGTCCTATGATTTAATGACAACTGTTCCTCTTAATTTAAAAAGTTTCTCACCTAATGCCACCATAGTCATTACATATATTCAACAACTGTTGATATCACCACGTGAAGAAAATTAAACTCTATGTTTCTACTGGAGAAATATTAGATTTATTTTGGTCAAACAAAAATGTTATGCTATAAAAACAGCAAAAACACTACCCTTAATTCGCGTTCCTTACACTCCCACCTTAAATCATTTCACAGTAAATACTAAACAAAGCTCCTTGTTTGCAAAAAAATTAGTTAATATCTATCCTTAAATTTTGCTTTTAATACGTATTTTATATTAAATCACTACAACTTAGCTAATTCAAATATTAATTTTGATAATCTGTTACTATTATGTTAACTTAATTATCAACATAAACAATTTATTACCACCTAGTGATCACGCACATAAAGGCGATATTATCGTTTTGTGTAGTTTGTCCATGACGGGATTAGAACCTGGGCTTGGTGTATTGAGATAGATTTACTTAGAGGATTTATCAGTCTCCATACGCATTAAAATACGGGTACATTTCCTCTAAGTTATACCTTCACACCCGAACCCCTTTACCGTAAATATTCAGACAGTCAGGGGTGGATAGTAAAACGCGGAGAAAAGAAAAAAATTAATCATAAATAATACGGTTTTATTATTTAATTTTCTTATTTACTATCAAGTGACACTGCACGACGAAGGGAAAATAAATTGGAACAGTTGGCAACTGGCAATGTTGAATGCACGCATATACTTAGTTTGTAATCATGTAACCGAGAAACACAGGTGACAGAAATCTAAAACGGCGGAAACTAAACGTTTAAAAAGCAAGTTAAATTATCGGTCCCACTCTAGTCATACAACTATGCATTAAATGATTATAATAACTGTCCGAAAGAGAGGAAGTCCAAGGCTTGCTCAATAAATATATGTCAGAAGTACATTTCTGAGAGCTTGGCTGGCTGAACAGAGCAGTTTTGAGCAGAGTTAATTCATCCCCAAAGCAAAATGATACAAGTACAATCCTATTGAGAATATGTAGGATCCCGCTTCGGTGTTCGAATGGTATGAAGCGTCACTCTCGTAATATACTGTGCTGCTGATGACGGGAAGATCGGGATTCGAATCCCGGTTAAGTGTACCGAGGAGGTTTTTATAAATTGTTTTCCACTCTTCCTCCACGCAAATTCGGGTACACTTATTATAAACACAACCTTAATCATACCCGACACATTAGCAAAATTAGTTTACCTTACTACATATGCGTATAGCTCGTATTGGTAGTAAGATGAGGTGACAAAAAAAAAAGTTGGGACAGAATATTTATACTATTAAAAAAACGTGAAATATGCACTAAAATAAGCACAATAAAAGATTAAAAGACGCCCTAAGATGTAAAAATATTCCCTAAAAATATAAATATGCCCTTTTAAAATACTCCTTACATTGACTAAAGTTGATTGATAAACGTGGATAAATGGTTTAAATACATAATTTACTAAAAAAAACACATAAGAAATAAAAGCATTATTTATTAGGACATCACTAAAACGTATTATCATTAGTAATTTAATTATTATTTAGTAAAAGACAAATTATCCTTACTAGCAATTAAAAAAATATTTTTTATAAAATTCTTCAAAACACGCATTATACTCCTCAGTTTAAATAAGCCCTAAAATTTAAAACACCCTAAGTATGCAATAAAATTAAGAAAATTAAGTAAATTAATTGTGGTAATCAGAGTAGCTCAAGATATGTTAATATCCTGTCTAGCAATAAAATGGGGTTTTTAATATAAATCTGACATAGTAAAAGTTAAATACCTAACAACAAGAGACTGATTTTACTCTCTGAATAGCTTGATATAACAGTTTTCATCCTATGAAAAAAAAAATGAGGTAAGAGAAAGCTCGATAAATAATAGGTTCTGATAATTTATATTGAACATACACATTTATTTAAGTATATTAAACATAACCAAGAAATTTCATCATAACTAGATCAATATATAAGGCAAACTTAGACCACTTTGGTTCTGCAACTTACGAATTATAATAGGTAATTACTTAGAGGTCCCGATGGGGGGAAAAAAACAACACAACCAGTAATGGGTAGTTCTTTAAATACAAGTCTCGCCACCATTTCATGCGACCGACAGTAAATACCATCATGTTGTCGTGTCTGTTATTAGATGGATCAAACCCCGGACCATACCTACATAACCGTGTCACAGATAATCGTTATAAAGGGCTGCATGCGGTGCTATTCCTTAGGAGACCTAAAGCATATGGTGGACCATGTCAAGAGTTTCCTTTATCGTTAGGTTTTAAACAGACAAAAACGTTGAATTAAGTGACAATGCTCGACTAATAAGATACATAAATTGGATAACCTCCCCTCCCCCCTTCACCACCCTTTCCACTCATTTCAGTTTCAGGAAGTCTCGACGCTTCGTGACAGTGCGCGCGCACGATCTAACCGGAAGTCAAAGAGTCGTTTTGTATGTAAATAGCCGCTGATAAACTAGGAAGAGGGGGGGACAAGAGGGTGGGGCTGTTTATCAAGTGTAAACATGTTCTTGTCAGAAGGAATTAAAAGTGTCCGCTTGTCTAACTAAGGCGCTGCAGTACAAGCTTTCAACGAGTGTGATAATTATCGCTTGGCCAACCACCTGTTAATGAGTTAATGAGTCCCTAAAGAGACATGTCATCACCTCATTAGTACACATGTTTTTATTATTATTTGTACATTTAAGTTGAGGACCCTCCACGCACACACACGTTACGTTGTCTTAGTAGCTGAGTGGTAAGGAAGGCCGATTATGAGTAGAATTTTGATAGTAAGAAATTTTGGAATATAAAAACACATTTTTTTGCGATCAACTTTTTTTTATCAGCACTTTGTACCACCGGTTAGGTTGTCTGCATTTGTATCAATTAAGCTAATGTGTTAGGGATGATAAAAAGGTTGAGTTTATAGGAAGTATTCCCGCATTTACATGGAAATAGTGGAAAACCATTTAGGAAAAAACACCCGTCAGTATACTCAATCAAGATTTGAATCCCGAAATCCCCGTCACCTGCAGTCCCAGTTTATTGCGAGAGATGGGATTAGACTATAAGTATACAGAAGTTGGTGAGGATTTTTTTAGCACCGCGTCTTAGTAACTGTTTAGGTTATAGGTCTACGCATATGTACTAATTACGCTAATGAGCTAGGGATGAGCAAGGTTGAATTTAGTGGAAGTATACCCGCATTTGCGTGAAGAGAGAAAGAGTTGAAAACCATCTAGAAAAAAACCCCACCCTCAGTACATTCAATCAGGATTCAAACCCCGACTTGCCTGTCATCGAAAGTCTCAGTCTTTTGCGAGAGTGACGCTTTAGACCGTTCGACCACCAAAGAGGGTGAGGACTTGTTAATTCTGACTACATTGAAGGTCCCTGATGCCGAAAGTCCCTGTCCAATAAAAGTGTGATGTAATGTTTATTGTTCGTGTGAAGTGGGTGTTAGGTGTCCCACCTTATCAGTGGTACCACTACTAGTTGGTGGAGAGAGGCTCTCCCCTCCCTCCCCCCAATACTCTGGTGGAGCGCATTGCTTTATTCCACTTCAACAACACGACTCCCGTGCAACACAGATATATATCCACTGGACTGTCTAGAACCCTTGATGAGACTCTGGGAGGAACTATCTCCAGTGAAGCTGTTACCCGTGGCTTAGATTAGGTGGGACAATGCTGGAGCCTTTATGGGGCTTGCATTAGAGCCTTCCTGGAGTCTTCATCGGAGCTATCTTTGGACCTTCCTTGGAGCCTTGCCGGAGTCTTCATTGGATCCATCTTTGTACCCTCCTTGGAGCTTTATTGAGTCTTCATTGAAGCTATCTTTGGGCCCTTATTGGAGCCTTCCTGGAGTCTTCATTAGAGACATCCTTGGTCCCTACTTGGAGCTATCCTGGAGTATTCATTGGAGCCATCCTTGGAACCTCTTTGAAGCCTTTCTGAAGCCTTCCATGGAGCCATCTTCGGACCCTCTCTTGGATACATCCAGAAGCCTTTCTAGAGTCATCCTTGGATCCTTTCTTGAAGACATCCTTGGAGCCTTCCTGGAGCCATCCTGGGAGATATCTTGGGTCCATCCTTGCATCCTTCTATGGAGACATTCTTGAATTCTTTGGATCCATCCTGAAGATTTCCTTGAATCCTTTCTTGCATCCCGCTAGGAGCCTCAAGTTTTAATAAAGTAACGCTGAACACTAAATACGCAACTACAACGCCAGGAGTGTTTTAAATTTAGGGGTGGAAGAACTCTAAAACAATTACTAAAATACCTGCTTTGGTGGCCGCAATGTCTAAGGCGTCACTCTCGTGTTAGACTTGTCTGCCGATGATAGGGAGATCGGGGTTCGAATCCCTGTCAGGTGTACCGAGAGTTTTTTTTTTACAAAATGGGTTTCCAGTATACCTCCACGCAAATATAGGTAAACTTGCTCTAAATTCAAACTTTATCATCCCTAACTAATTAGACTCATTAGTACATATGCTTATAACCTGAATAGGCAGTAAGAAGCGGCTGTAAAAAAAAACCTAATTCAGAGATATCTTGGGGTCTTCTAGAGATGTCTGCCATTGACCCAAGTTGAATCTCAAGAAAGAACTATAGATATCCTCCAACTCATCCGTCTCGTGCTCTATATCTTACTACACATCCAGGAAATACACATATCTACACTCAGGAAGGACGAGAAAGGTAGAATGTTACAGGAAACACACCCGTGGGAAAAATAATTTTGGAAGAACCACCTAAAAAGCCAACTCAGATGGAATTTGAACCATAACTTCTCCGTCACGGGAAATCCAAACTAGACGAAACTGACGCCTTTTGTCCATGTGCCCACCGTTGTTGGTTGAAATCTTATCGAACATTTGGATAGTAAATGAAAATGGAGGTGGGGGTGGGGGACCTTCCTTCTTAAAGTAGTGTATTGTTGTGTCAATTATTACGTCTGGCACAATTGTTATTAACAGCTTCCCAATCATAGGTTAGGATGAGGAAGGCTAGTTAGAAGAAGTGCATGCACAAGAGCGTGGATAGGGGTTCGAAAAAAAAATGACATTGGGATAAAATCATATATATATATATATAAAACCTTTCCCATCGAAGGTCGACCTCTATCGCACACTGTCAGTTCTGTACATTGTGGATCCCGATACCTTTGCCCGCGCGACCACCTGTGCGGTTCTCGAAGTAGTGGGCGTGTGTGTTACTTAAGGCCCTCTAGCTCTCAGGAACGCCGCATGCAGAGAGAGCGATATTCCTTCCTCTATACCTGATCCCCTGTGAATTAAAGTAATTTCAAATTCGATTTCCTTCTTCTTCGCAAGTCCTTCCCCCTCCCTCCCCACCTTCTTTCAGCCTTAGCGGACCCTGGCAGTCGGGAACACGAGATGAAGACCAACAAACTTTCCCATTCAAATCTGTGGAAACGACTTCCATCCCCCCCTCACCCCCTTTAACCCCACCTTCTCTATGCACCCACCCTTTGATAGGGGTGGTTTGTGCTAGCACAGTAGGGGTGTCTATTAGAGGGATGTACTACTTCGCTTCTAGACGAAATGTCGAATGAACGGGTAGGTCTATTTTGGACATTCGGAACAATCCCATTTACAAGGGGGTGGGGGTTGAAGGGTCGAATATACACTAAGAAGTAATTAAACCACACTAACCTTCGGATTTGTGTGGTTAGATGGGGGGATATACAATTAACCAGCTATTTTGGCATGCTGTCAAAAGGAAACTAGGGAAGTCGATTAATTGAAAATTTAATTAAATATCCCTAGGTTGGAAATATTTTTCGATTTATAACCCAAAATTTTGATAAAAAAGTTAAACAAACACCCCTGGATTTATAAAAATATTATTATTACCACGTCCTACAACTCTTTCAGGCTATATGCTTATGTACTAATCACCCAAATGTGTTATGAATCAAGAAAGTTGAATTTAGAGGAAGTGTACCCGAATTTGCGTAAAGGGGTGTAAAACCATTTAGGAAGAACCACCCTCAGTAGATCTGACTTGAATATGAACCCCAATTTACCCATCATAAGCATGCCAGTCCAACACGAGGGTGACGCCTTCCAAGGCCATTCGGCCACTGAAACGGGCTTATAAAAATAAAGGCAACAATTAAAAACAACTGTCCATCAAGAATGTTTCATTGATGAGGGTAGGAAGGAGGGGTTCCGAGAAATTATTTGTTAAATTTATTATAAAATAAAGACATTAAAAAAATTCACGTACAAAACCAGTTCAATTTTCATAGAAAGACCTTTTATAAAATACAAACATATTATTTTTTGGCTAAAATTGATAATGTATTATTTTATTTTTATTGTTATTTTATAGGTATTGATAATAGCTATCAAATGTGACAGCTGCAGATAGCATGGCTTGACGTATGGATACGTGAGATTTGATCAAGTAACTTTTCTAGCTATCAGATAAGTTTCCTCCTATAAAATTTGACTGGAGTAGTTTATTACCAAATATAAAATGTCTAGTCATTATTTTTGAGGGGTGTCTGATACAAAGGAGAGGTAGAGGTCTCTAGGTGCTATTTATCATACTATCTGTACGCTTGATTTTTTTTATCATCCTCTAATGCCCCTTTCCTATTAATTGGAGCATTTGTTGTTAATCGTTTAATTTTACGATTGGTTGAACACTAATATAAAATAAAATAAGGCTACAATAAATTAACATACAAATGTAATGCAAATGTGTTAAAGCTATAGTTTAAATTTTTTTATGACTTTAAAAAACAATGGAATATTTAGAATACATTTGAGCCTAAAACAAGCTATTGCTTTTTTTCACCGTATATTACTTACTACCTGATCGGGTCGTTTTTAGATAATTAACTAGTACAATTTTGTCATGTTTTGTGATTGCGTTATCCTCCAAACTTCCAAACTACATAGGTCTGTAATTATATAAAATTCCTGTTAACCAATTTCTTAAAATTGTCATATGAATTCAAGGCTTCCATGATTGTATCCGAGATACTTTCTTGAGATTTTACAAATCTCGAATCTCTCTTTACCATAGGGTTTGAGGGATTCGATCTTCTCGTCTCTAGTTTAAACCCTTTATGTTAACAACATTTGGTATATATTTGTCACCATGACGAAGGTTAGCTTGGAGTAAATGTGGCTGAATTATCGTGGAGGAGAGATTAAAAATATACCTTTAATATAATCTTATAATTATATGGAAAATCACCTCCATTGTATCCGTCCAAGATTCAATCCCCCGACCTACAAGTTACCGATGATCCATTTTATTGATAATTTGACGTCTTAGCCTGTGTGACCAACTATACGAATATCAGTGTTTTGTTGTTTCTTAAACACTACATTCTACGTTTGGAAATATCTTCAAGCTTTATATTATTATGTAATTGCAAATATTTTAAACGTTCTTCTTTCAAATGTTCTTTGAAAATATTAAATATTTTCAAAGAACATTTGAAAGAAGAACGTTTAAAATATTTGCAATTACATAATAATATAAAGCTTGAAGATATTTCCAAACGTAGAATGTAGTGTTTAAGAAACAACAAAACACTGATATTCGTATAGTTGGTCACACAGGCTAAGACGTCAAATTATCAATAAAATGGATCATCGGTAACTTGTAGGTCGGGGGATTGAATCTTGGCCGGATACAATGGAGGTGATTTTCCATATAATTATAAGATTATATTAAAAGTATATTTTTAATATCTCCTCCACGATAATTCAGCCACATTTACTCCAAGCTACCGTTCGTCATGGTGACAAATATTTACCAAATGCTGTTAACATAAAGGGTTTAAACTAGAGACGAGAAGATCGAATCCCTCAAACCCTATGGTATAGAGAGATTCGAGATTCGTAAAGTCTCAAGAAAGTATCTCGGATACAATCATGGAAGCCTTGAATTCATATGACAATTTTAAGCAATTGGTTAACAGGAATTTTATATAATTACAGATCTATGTAGTTTGGAAGTTTGGAGGATAACGCAATCACAAAACATGACAAAATTGTACTAGTTAATTATCTAAAAAAAAGTGTTCTCTTTGTCTTTTATGACTTAATAGACATCACAAACAAAATATTTGTTAGTAATACCGAGCCTTAAACCACATTTTTACTAATTCAAATTTTAAATACACGCTTCGATGGCTGCATGGTCTAATGCGTTACGGTCGCAGTAGACAAGACCACTGATGACGGTGAGATCGAGGTTTGAATCTCGTTCGGGTGTACTGAGGGTGGTTTTTCCTAAATTCTGTTCTACTCTCTCTCCACGCAAATGTGGGTACACTTTCTATAAATATAACCTCCCAATTACCTGAGACCATTAGGGTAGTTAGTTAGTATATTAGCTTATATAACCTGAACGGGTAGTTAGACGTGATGCTAAATTTTTTTCACTTTAACTAAAATTGTACATTTTTAAACAGTATGCGAAGATTTGAAATAAAATTTTAAGATTCAGATTTGAGAAAGATGGTATTCGATCCATCTATAATTTAAACCTCAGCTTTCTAAACAGACTGTATTTTTTCTTGAATGAGTTTACAAAGTTTCGGCTTTCTAAGTGCCGCGAAAGTGGTTGAAAAAGGTGGGTTACATATTTTTTAAATAAGATCTATACCAAGTGAAGTTAATAGAAGGAGATATAAGTTTAAAGCTTAACTTTTTTTTTAGATTATATTGTCACTGGAGTTTAGTCAGTGTGACGAAGTTTCAGATCTATAAGCGCAGCAGTAGTGGGGGCAAAAGTAGGTTACAGATTTGAGGAAAGATATACATACCATGTGAATTTAAGAAAAGGGGGGGAAAAAACACAGGCATCAAACTTCTAAGAAACCAAAGATTGACTTTAAACTACAGTATAATATAGGCATTTCCAACATCTTCATGTGCCCTTAAAGAACTATAGAAGAATTTACAAAAGGTCTCACCGATGAAAATTTGGTGAGATACTACATGTCATACAATTGTGTGAAGCTGGTGGTATTATCGTCAAAAAAGGGAGCCCTGCGTAGTGCGAACCATAATAAATGAAGCAACTTTTTTTACTAAGCACATTGACTTCAAACACAAGTTTTTGATTTTACAATGTTTTGTGGAACACATAGCTTTATACTTTTTATTAATTACTCTTTCAATATAGCTATAAAAAGAGTGGGAATCGGTACTTATTTTATATTTTATATTTTTAGCACAGCGTCCTACTACCGGTTCAGGCTATACGCTTACTTATGTTATAGAGTAAAGTTCTAACAATTGTTGTTGGAGATAAGGAGGGGAATGAATTAAAATGTTTGCATTCTTGTAATTTGTTTTAATGTTTTTGAGATGTGTAATAAAGAATAAGAAGAAAGTTGACGAGAAGTGTGTGAGTGAGTGTGTGAGCACGTCTAACCTATACATATACGTACTCTTCCAATTTCAATCCAAGAGTATGCGATAAGATTCGCTCCGTTCCGTCTCTTCACCCCCCATCCCCGCGGCACCCCTACTTTAGACCCCCTCTCCCCCACCTTTGGGAAGCTTTGACTCTAGGAAAAATACTCGTGCATGCCAGGGAAATGGGGAACCAATTCGCTTGTATGGAGGAACCGGGCTAAGAGCTAAGGGTGGTGGGATATATGTGGTGGGGGGTGGGGTTGGGGTAGATTTACAGGGGTGGGGGGGGGGTGGATTTACAGGGGTGGGGAGAGATGAAACGCACGGGAAGATGCAGATATCACAGAAAGACTTGGAGGCTTCAAGTGTGGGACAGAGACGGAGACAATCGCGAAAGAAGTGGGAGGGGGGGGAAAGTCGTCTTGAAATTGAAATTGGAATTGGCCATGCAGCCATTGTTAGCTCTTCCCCCCATCCCTTCACCTCTTTCCCCTCCTCAGCCCACCTCTCAATCCTGTTTGTTAACGAAGTACACGCGAGGCTAGCGTCTGCTGCTATCAGTTTGTTTTATCAGCTATTATCAATCATTGAAGGGAGTGGTAGAGGACCGAACAGGGAACGTTTGAATGATCCTTCCCCCCCCCCCTTTGAATTTGTATTTAAAAAAAATCTGCTTATAAATCAATGCCATTGTGAAGGTGGGGGATTCATTATCGGGACAAGCTATTTCTCGTGTGAATGTTTTCATTTAGAGAACTGGCTAAAACATTTGTAAACATGTACTATTTTATTTGGTATTCAGATTCTTGTGTACGAACTCTGCTTCGTTAAGAGTGGTTGTGAAGGCAGATTGTCAGAGTTCAGCCCCATGTGTGTACTAACTCTGCTCCGTTAAGAGTGATTGTGAAGGCAGGATGTCCGAGTTCAGCCCCATGTTGGTGTACTAACTCTCTTCATGGTTGTGAAGGCAGGATGTCCGAGTTCAGCCCCATGCTGGTGTATTAACTCTCTTCATGGTTGTGAAGGCAGGATGTCTGAGTTCAGCCCCATGCTGGTGTACTAATTCTACTCCGTTTGTTGTGATGTTCCACTAAGGATGGATGTAAATGTTTTCTCAAGGTGAACGAAATACAGCAATTTATGGAGGGTATGACACAACACAATCCTGAACTATCATGATGCCTAATCCTGTGGCACAACACGATCATAGCCTAGGCAAGCCTAACATAATATAAGGCCCAACACGATCCTAAAGTTCAGCTAAATATCAGACTTAGCACGCCTCAAGTGCGGCGCCATGCTAAACACAGGATAGCACCTACCTAGACCAGAATGGAATGGGCCAGTTTCATAGTCAGACTTAGTACGCCTCAAGTGCGGCGCTATACTAAACACAGGATAACACCTACCTAGACCAGAATTGAATGGGCCAGTTTCATAGTCAGGCTTAGTACGCCTCAAGTGCGGCGCTATGCTAAACACAGGATAACACCTACCTAGACCAGAATGGAATGGGCCAGTTTCATAGTCAGACTTAGTACGCCTCAAGTGCGCTGCTATAATAAATTCGGGACGACATATATGTAGAACAGACTGGAATGGGTCAGTTTCATATGAGAAACTGGCCTATTCCATTCTGGTCTAGGTGGGCGTCGTTCTGTGTTTAGAATAGCGTCGCACTTGTGGCATACCAAGTCTTACTATGAAAATATATCTAAATCTCTTCAAAATGAGATGGAGAGTTTTTGGTTGGTTCATGGGACTGAATATGTACGGTCTATGGGGCCATATTAGTATTATGGCCGGGGGCGAAATAGTACTGCTAAAGGATTTGTGGGGCTTAATTTGTATTTTCCCGTTCAGAAATCCCACATTATTTAAGGAGTAGTTTTTTATTTTGAAATATGTCTCATTCCAAAGGTATCTACATGTCCCTATAGGATTGAAAACCTTATATATTAAGTCCTATAACTTAAAAAAAAGTTAAAATAAATATAAATGAAATTAGCTCATTTTAGACGAAATTCCAAGCGAAAAAGTGGTGGCTTTGATATCAAAGTAAATTTTAAGAAACATTGATCTAAACTTACTTGAATACATAATGTCAATTTTTAACAGGATCCCAACATAACATTCTAAGATGATTAGGAATTGTTTTAGCAGTTTTGATGTTTCAAACTACTTTTTTCATAAATAAAGTACAGTAGTTTGAAGCTATTTCCCTTTGAGCAGGTGGGGCCTTTAAATACAAATAAAATTGTATTCAAAATATTTCGAAACGAACGAGTGTTAAAATATATAATATTTTAGAACTCGTTTAATGTTAACTTTATATCAAACAAAACATTTTAAACTTGTCTGATGACTAAATTATTTAGTGGGAGATAAGTTTGTCAGTAAGGATAAAGTAACTATTAGTTCTGTGAACAGAAGAAAATATAAGTACGTCATGTTATTATAGTTACTACATTCTTAATATTTCTCTTTCGAATTCATGTTGAAATATCTCATATAATTTCTCCTTGTATTTGAAGTATATTTGTGTCCTTGTAGGTAAAGTTAGAGAGAAAACAAATTAATACTAATGCACTAACTGCAATAGTAGATAATAATAATAGAGAATAAACATTAATCACGTGTTTTACAGCGTCAGTCTCGCAAAATATGTAAAAAATATGACCTAGGTACTTGATAGATTGCTTATTATTTTTAATTCAAATCATTTGAGATGAGTTTTTAAGGGCGTTACCTACCTGTGACGTCACGGTGGGTCAAGATATGATTTCCCACGGTGAATTTACGTTTTACTCAGCGAGTTTTAAAGATATAACGTTGAAACAGAAGCCATAAATTCTTAAATAATTTTAAAAAGTAGTCCTACAGTGCCACAAAAGTATTATTTTAATCTTTAAGTAGATTATTGTAAACGATTTTTTTATAAATACTCTAAAACTTAGGCTACCTATTTGTCTTGGTCACGAAAATGGCCTTTAGGAGTCTTCCTGCCAGGATGTAGATTAAAAAAGTCCGTGGTAGCAAATGTCTATCTAGAATAGGAAACAAGTAAAAGGTAATTTTATAAAGCACGTCAATGTATTCAAGGATCAAATATTAAAGTGACTGTGTAAACTCATCAGAAGAATAGTGAAAGGGTTATCAGTACATAGACAAGAGCCCTCTCAGGGCGAACTTATCATTTTATTTCCTCTCTTTATATTTTGTACACTGACGTCTAAGTGTGATAGTGCTTAGACTTCTTAGGTGCGTCAAGCTAAGATGCAACCCGCTTCGTAAAATAGGTTCGAAATCTCCAAGTAGACAACGTCGTTAAACGAAACACCTTTTGAGCGGTCACAATTTTGAAATGGATAGCGAGATTGAAAAACTTCAGTACATTCGTAGTTAATTCTCGATTCAAAGAATGTACCTGCCAAAAATCTATTTAAAAAAATAAATGGTCTACGAATTTGGCAGTTATTGCAGAAAAAACATAGAGACTTACAGACAGACAAATTAACTGGTCAAGTTGAAACGGTACTTTACTAAAATCGGTTGGAAATGAAAATAGTAACAAGAAAACTGTTTTAATTTTTACAGACACACATTTTATTTCGCTTTTAGAACTGCAACCATTTCTATGCAAATAGCTACAATTGTTAACGAATTAACTTCTACACAGGTATATTGTCTTTCTTTAACACACAATGTAAAAATAACTTAATGATAGTTATTTATTTATATCGACCATCAATTTACAATTCCATCCCTCACCCCCTCGAACCCTCCTTAACAAGACAAGACAAGTAAACTTCCCCGTTCCCCTTACACCGAATGTCCACACTACCCTTAGCGTCGTCCTCCCCCCCCCCCCCTTT